>LGRX02008789.1:0-40409 GCA_001247695.2 Cymbomonas tetramitiformis
GATATTAAGTGTATGCAGCTTGCAATTGGCATCTCGAAGTGCCGCCGCTAGCGCCTCCGCCCCGGCAGCTCCGACGGCATTGCCTGCATCTCCCACCCACATCCCACCCCACATGCATCAGCCTCTCTCCGCATCACCCATCGCCCACCTCTCTGCATGCGACATATCAGCTTGAACCCTCTCTCCCCCATCACGCACATGCACCCCTCTCACACTTACCATAGATATTAAGTGTATGCAGCTTGCAGTGGGCATCTCGAAGTGCTGCCGCTAACGCCTCCGCCCCGGCAGCTCCGACGGCATTGTCTGCATCTCCCACCCACATCCCACCCCACATGCGCCAGCCTCTCTCCGCATCACCCATCGCCCACCTCTCTGCATGCGACATATCAGCTTGAACCCTCCCTCCCCCATCACGCACATGCACCCCTCTCACGCTTACGACTGATATCAAGTGTATGCAGCTTGCAGTTGGCATCTCGAAGTGCCGCCGCTAGCGCCTCCGCCCCGGCATCTCCGACGTCATTCACTGCATCTCCCACCCACATCCCACCCCACATGCGTCAGCCTCTCTCCGCATCACCCATCGCCCACCTCTCTGCATGCGACATATCAGCTTGAACCCTCCCTCCACCATCACGCACATGCACCCCTCTCACACTTACCAGTGATATTAAGTGTATGCAACTTGCAGTTGGCATCTCGAAGTGCCGCCGCTAGCGCCTCCGCCCCGGCAGCTCCGACGCCATCGTCTGCATCTCCCACCCACATCCCACCCCACATGCGTCAGCCTCTCTCCGCATCACCCATCGCCCACCTCTCTGCATGCGACATATCAGCTTGAACCCTCCCTCCCCCATCACGCATATGCACCCCTCTCACACTTACCACCGATAACAAGTGTATGCAGCTTGCAGTTGGCATCTCGAAGTGCCGCCGCTAGCGCCTCCGCCCCGGCGTCTCCGACGTTATTGTCTGCATCTCCCACCCACATCCCACCCCACATTCATCAGCCTCACTCCGCATCACCCATCGCCCACCTCTCTGCATGCGACATATCAGCTTGAACCCTCCCTCCCCCATCACGCACATGCACCCTTCTCACACTTACAAGCGATATCAAGTGTATGCAGCTTGCAGTTGGCATCTCGAAGTGCCGCCGCTAGCGCCTCCGCCCCGGCATCTCTGACGTCATTGTCTGCATCTCCCACCCACATCCCACCCCACATGCATCAGCCTCTCTCCGCATCACCCATCGCCCACCTCTCTACATGCGACATATCAGCTTGAACCCTCCCTCCCCCATTACGCACATGCACCCCTCTCACACTTACAAGCGATATCAAGTGTATGCAGCTTGCAGTTGGCATCTCGAAGTGCCGCCGCTAGCGCCTCCGCCCCGGCATCTCCGACGGCATTCTCTGCATCTCCCACCCACATCCCACCCCACATGCATCAGCCTCTCTCCGCATCACCCATCGCCCACCTCTCTGCATGCGACATGTCAGCTTGAACCCTCCCTCCACCATCACGCACATGCACCCCTCTCACACTTACGAGTGATATCAAGTGTATGCAGCTTGCAGTTGGCATCTCGAAGTGCCGCCGCTAGCGCCTCCGCCCCGGCAACTGCAATGCGATTCCCTGCATCTCCCACCCACAACCCACCCCACATGCATCAGCCTCTCTCCGCATCACCCATCGCCCACCTCTCTGCATGCGACATATCAGCTTGAGCCCTCCCTCCCCCATCACGCACATGCACCCCTCTCACACTTACCACTGATATCCAGTGTATGCAGCTTGCAGTGGGCATCTCGAAGTGCCGCCGCTAGCGCCTCCGCCCCGGCATCTCCGACGCCATTCCCTGCATCTCCCACCCACATCCCGCCCCACATGCATCAGCATCTTACATTACGCCAATTACCAAGTTCACATCTGCTAAGTCAGATCGATGCAAGCTGTTGAGGAGGGATATTGCACAGCATCGAGAGGGCGGGGCAAACCTCGCACGTCGAAAGAGACACTCTCGGCTTTGGAGCTAAGTTGCTGCACAAGGCCCGCTGCATCGGTCGCGTGGACATACACAAGCGGCCCGCCTTCCATGCGCAGGCTCCTCAGACGACCCAATCCAACCAGAATAGCTTCCACCTCACGCCACCTTGCACGCAGCTGCTGACACCCGGAGATATCGACGGCTTTGAAAGGCGCACCTCGAGTAATTGCCCTTTGGACCTGCAAGACTCCCCCGCGAGATGCTCACTCAGGCCGTGGCTCTCCCGACGGCTATTAGCCCCAGTTATTCATGCTCATGGACATCAAACTTGTTAAGAAAACGAATACGAGTCTTTAACCGATGAAGGGGCTGAGTTGGAAAAAAAACACAGCAGAGCAAACATACACACACTTGAACATTCCGCGAAAGCCACGCCAGGTGTGCAGTCACTTGTTTGCTTCTGATCCACGCTTTGCATCAAGCTGTAGCATGACGGTCACCCAAGCAGGTGGAAAGAAGGATTGACACCATCAGCTCGGGACCGATGCAACAAAATGGGATGGAGACGCGCCAGGGTCCGCAGCACGGGCACGTCGACTTTCAAGCGATCTGATAGACGGAGATGTTCGGTAACGATGACTTGTTCCACGAGCTGTTTGCCGCGCTTGCTCACGCTTCCCAGCATTGCTTGGTCGTCGGCTCGTAAGTTGTCGAGGACGAGTCCCCCCACGTCAGGCACGGTCAACAGATCTAATAGGGTGATCGAAGCTGAAGCATATCTGTGCGGCGGAGCTGGCCTCGTCAGTAACGTGCTGCCGGACATTATATGTTGCAGTTTGCCTGGGATTGAGACGAGCCGACACACCTCCGCGATCTTGAGACCAAGTGCTCGATGCCACGCCCTTGGCTACTCCATGCACTATGCCATTAGATGTGCTAACAAATCGGGGTTTCGTCTCATAAACCAGACCAGATGAGAACGGTCTGCGCGTTTGCCATTATGTGCTCTTATCTGATTCTCCTCAAAGTCTGAGCGAGGAAGTGGGGTACATGGACGTGGAGAACCTGCGACTTGGTCGCCGCGAAGTGTTCCAGAGATGATGTACAATCAATACAGCCGCAATTGTCCGCACAGCGGAGGGCATGCATCCCTTGACGGTATGGCCCCTCAATCACATGTGATGTGGGCGCGGGGAAGGCTGCACCTCAGAGCGTCGCTAAGGGATGCTGCTCCCGATGCGGAGTGCTGCTCAACGGGGCATACTGGGGCGGCGACAAACACACATCATTCTAAACAACCGCCTTTGCGTCTCTCAATTCCCCCGCATCAACTAAACCTGCCCCCGAACAGCCCATTGAGTCCTCCAGATGATTTCTATGCATATACAACGTTGTATGTGCGTGTGTGCTTAGCTTTCCGCCGATATCCAAATGGTTAATATCCTAGCCATCAAGCCAGCTGGGAAATCCTGTTGGGCTGCACTATGTACCCACGCCGGGTATCAATCGCTTCAGCACCCATTTCGCGACATTCATCCGGAATCTCCAGAGCTCCGCGGAGAACGAGACCCCTACCCCCGACTGGCCCACCTAAGCGCATCCGAGTCTGCCTCGCCTGCGCGTTGAAACCACCCGCCTGGCAGCCTTGAACCGACGCGTTAGTGCCGACTGCCCCTTTCGATCGAGGCTCTTCACCCAAAGCGGTTGCTGTGCCATCGACAAAAATGCAAGAATGATGTAATATCATACCTTCCAAGTTGGCATACACGACCATTTGCTACTCATAATATACCCCGGACACCTCTATCATCAACGGTGTGGCGCGATGCACACAAGGTGCTTCGATGCTCGGGCGAGAACGCACCTAAAGATCACGACGCTTTGACATCGTTGGCGCTGAGGTTTTCACGCAAAGCCTCGCGAGAATATGGCTCGTCGACAGATCCCTACAGCCAAGGGAAAGCGCACGAAAACAGTATGAGACTCTTCGTTGTTGTGCACAGACTCGTGATATCTGCATGCACGCCATACGCCGTCTTTCGTAGGTCCAATTTTAATACTCACATTTTCACTAGACGTCATATGGCGTCATATGGCGTCTTTGCCCCAGAATTCGAGTTTCCGGTTGCTAGCAGCCCGTTTAATCCGCTGTTTCTGAAATACAATATCCTGCCTACTCTGACCGTCGAATTGTCAAAATTCGGCGGCGCGCTCTTTCAGTACGAGTATCCCTCAGAAGGTGCTGGAAGTGACTTAAATTAATTTACCCCGGGGAGCCAATTCGCCCCCGGCTACCATACAGGGTCAAGGGTCAAGGGCAGTCCCTATCCTAAAAGTTCCCCCTGCTAGCACATACATGGAGAATCCGACTAATCTAACTCTATTACTATAGCAGCCGCCATGACAACCAATCCTCTCCCACTGGTCGAGACTGACTACTGCGTCAAATCGGTAACCTCCGCGCTCATACTGGTCGGCACCCCCTGCTCCCACGCCCCTCCCGTCAACCGCCACACCCTCCCCCACCCCCCTCAAGCCCACCAAAGTCTGGCGTAAGCCCATAGCAATACCAAAGCCAATGGGTGTGCTCTGAAAACCGGGGGGGAGGGTGGGACGTCCAAGAAGAGGGGGTGCTCCGGATGCATCCATGAATATGCTAGTAACGGTAACTATCAAGAACCCATGTGCCTATGACCTCGTGCGGATTTAGGTGCTGGAAGTGACGCCCCGACTGTCATTCCTATAGTTAGGGTGTATGACTGTCACCGGTCCCGGAACCCTAGACCCCGAACATAACGGGAAGACTGAGTATTCTCACCGGTTATCTATTCTGATGATCTGACTCACCGAATATACAGTCCAGCTGATATATTCAGCAGGTTTGGTCCCACGCACTCTTGATTTTACACTGCGACTTTGGCCATGATTGGCTAAACGCCGACGCTTGAGATGGGGTGAGGGGCCCGCGTTAGAGAGGTTTTCGGTATGTGGTAGTTATATATTTCGGCGATAATATATATCTAACTGGTGAGATAAACCCTGAGTTAAGGGTTACGGAATCAGAACGGTAAAGTGTGTCTTGATAAAGAGAGAGATAACATAAATACATAACGGGTGTTTCCCGTCTACTGGTGACGGTCACCCAGCCTACTATAGGAAGTGACATGTGACAGTTTCGGGTGTCACAGTGTCAAATCCAGCACACCACCTAGGGTGGTGACCGGAGCTAGTAGTGAAACGAAGCAACAAACTCCCTACTTAACTTCGGGAGGAAACTGTAGCACAGCTGGGGGCCTGTACTCTTGGTCAGGGCGGTCCCAGTTCACAACAAAGATTGTCAGATACAACTGTTAGGTGCTAAAACCCTAAACACAGCTCAAATTCAGAGAGCTCTTCCGCACATCTAGAAAGCCAATCACCGGCTAATCCCTAGGCAGGCACGGCGTAAACAATCTCAGCCACTAGAGGTCCTAGGAACTAGCCGGCCAGCCCGGAGCAGCGTGAGGTTGAGGTAGTCGCCGGCCCCCGGGGCCGGTGGGAAATCATGCGTAGACGGAATTGAGGAATTGTCGATCTCAGCCGCGGAGTCCCTAGAGTTCGGCGCCTCGTCATCGGACGAGTACAGCGGTGGCGGGTAAGGTGGTGAAGGCGGAACCGGTGGATCGGGATCCACGAGCTCTGGCGGCAGCGGGAGAGTGCCGTGAGAGCGGAACCCCTGTCGCAGCGCCCGATACCGCGCATGCCTCCGCGGTGGTATAGCACTCGGCACCGCACCACCCACTGCGTCGTCAAGATCGTCATGAGACTCAATGCTCCTCATAATTTGCATAGATGCCAAGGATGCAAACGTGAAAAATGTATATCTTAATACGATACGTTCGATATGGTTGGGTTTCATCCCAAGCAAGGTTGGCATTCGCCAACCTCGACTTCCACATCAAGAGCGCGCGTCCCTCCTCGCAATCGGATACCTGCGACATGACCTGCGCACACATAGTATCATAAGTTTACACATTATGATAAGCGAACTGAAAAATAAAAGTAGCCGAGCACTTTGGAAATCCCTGCGTGTATCACAGCAGTCACAGCACCGTTCGCCCCATGAGGCGGAGGAACGTTGAAGAAATTGCGTACTGTAGCTGAAGAATTTTACGATGCAATTGCGGATTGGGATGGGTCAACGAAGAACGAGTACTGTAACGAGTACTGTAAGCAGTCACGCAACGGCATCGGCAGCGGCAATGGTGTCTGCGATGTCGATGTGACATGTGTTCACCGTCTGCTGCCGGTGACGTTCATTGTGGTCACTGTCTCACGCGATAGACGCAGCCGTGACATGCAGTCAGCATGTGTCATCGGAAAAGTTGGACAAGTTCCCTTCGCGTGTCCCTTTTCAGAATTACAGAGCTCCGCGATCGGGCATTTCCAGCATTTTTAATGCCGCGGTAAATTCGGCCGCCATTCGTTTTCCCGTAAAATCTGTCATACTGACCCGGTATTTTACCGAGGAAATTACCTCTGTACTGTACTGTCGGTTTTCTGTACTGTACTGTCGATTTTGGGGAATTATGTGCCGACGTGGCAGCCGTGCGACAGTACAGTACATCCCGAAGGTTTATTAAGCGAAATATGACGAAAGACAGACGAGAGAGGGGCATGCAGTATTTTCCACCACGTTTTGTACTGTCGTCTGTACTGTCGTATACTGTCGACGGTACTTAAGTCTGTACTGTCGGCTGTACGACTTAGTATACTGTCGTGTGTACTGTAGCATGTACCGACCGTTCCGCACCATACTTAATTTCATTTTGGCGACATCCACGCCTCTGCCTCTATACTGTCGTCCTTTTTGTCTGTATTATACTGTCGTCGACGAAAAACGGTGGACCTCCAACCAGAGACGCGGAAATTGACATGCTGTCACGGACGCAGTACAAAGACGAGACAGTACAGACCAAACGACAGTACAGTACAGAGGTAATTTCCTCGGTAAAATTACGGGTGAGACACATTACGTCCGTATGATAGCGCTTGACACACACTCGTGTTACCAGTGAGACACTTTACGTCCAGAGAGACACTTTACGTCTGTTAATGAAGGGAAAGGGAAAGGCAAAGGGTTTAAGATTTAGCGGCAGTAGGAATAGTTTTCAGAAGCATATGAAAAGTATTCTAGTGCTTCTGAAAACTATTCCTACTTCTTCTATATCCTAAACCCTTTGCCTTGCCTTTTACTGCTGCACGCGACCGGCAAGCATCTTTGAAACTTCCGAGTTTCAAAGATGCGTTTTGTATTTTGGGTGCACCCTATTTTTGGAAATTCAACACCCTATTATTATTGCATTTATAACCCCCCTCAGTGCGCTCACCGTCTTTAAGCGGAGCCTTTAAATATGGACTCCATACTGAACTATTTTTTAAAAATGCATTATATAATTATATCATTATTGGGGGGAAAATCGGAGATGAAATCGAAGATTCCCCCTCTTTTGAAAAATCGGGAAAAAATTCAGTGCGTTAACAGTGCATATATTGAGGCCCATATCGTAGGCTGTACACGACACAGTTATGTTGTATGCATGTTATATCAATTGAAGCCCCAGTGTAATGTATATATAATTTTTAGAAATATTTTGCATATATAAATTAGGTCTTCATTCTGCCAATTCCCAGAAATCCTTGCAAGGATGGATGAAATTCGGTGCGTTAACAGTGCAAATATTGAGGCCCATATCGTAGGCTGTACACGACGCAGTGTATGCTGTATGCATATTATATCAATTGAAGCCCCAGTGCAATGTATATAATTTTTTAGAAATATTTTGCATATATAAATCAGGTCTTCATTCTGCCAATTCCCAGAAATCCTTGCAAGGATGGCGATGAAATTCAGTGCGTTAACAGTGCAAATATTGAGGCCCATATGGTAGAAAGTTTGTACACGGCCGCGATTGTATCTTTGTATGCATATTGCTATGGTGGACGGTGTGTGTGTATGAATAGGGGTGGAGGTGAGGGGAGGGGAGGGGAGGTGGTGGGGGAGCAGAGGGGAGGGGAGGAGTGGTGGGGAGTGGAGGGGAGGAGGGGAGCCCCTGGGGGTGGGGGGAGGGGAGGGAGGGGAGGGGGAGGGGAGGCCCCCAGGGAAGTGGGGTGGGGTTGCCGGGGGGTTGGTTGTTTTCCGAAGTTTTTAGTTTAGCACGTTTGTTCAAAGAGATTGGGGATTATTTTCCACCTGTACGTTACAGTACCCCCTATATAAAAGTGAGTGGTCCCCTGGCCGAGACACGTGGTGTGATTAGCGAGAGTGCAGCAGAAAAAGAAAAAGAGAAAAAAAAAACCACGCCCTTTGGGAGAGTGCAGCAGTACTTGTAACACTATGTCCTAGCGGTAGGTTAAACACTTGAATTTCTCTCAACGTTTGTGTTCTTCCACACTGACAGCGACAGATCGTTCCAAGCTCCTTTAAGCGCTCCACCTACACGCCCCAACGCTACAATTTTCAAGTCTCGCGAGGTCGACCATCTACAGTGGGCCATGAATGCCAAAGAAAATCCCTCGGTACGCATTCTTACACCCTAATCGTGGTCTCCTGTGTGCCCTCTTCGCGTTCTTTCTTTGATATCGTGTTGTGCCGATCGGGTTGACACTCTTCAACTTGTTAGGTCGCGCCCTCCTTCTTTGTCGTCCAGAGGGGAAGCTTGCGGCCGTGTGGTGTGCAGGGAGAAACCGCGTGCCCGCGTTTCTTTTCGTGTAGCAGTCCTGTGGTCACGGGAGAGCTGGAATCAGTCCCTGCTCATTCTCATGCGCCTTGCTTGTGTTGTGCGGGTGGATGGCAGAAACGGCAACGTCAAAGCCAGGCGGACGACAGCGAGATCTCTGCGCAGGTATTTTCGAGCCCCTTGCGCAAGCCTGCGCCCCTGCTGGTGTTTGGATGCCGAGGATAGCGACAGCCCGTTTATGTGCCCCGCTATGATTGCAGTCTTCAACTGACCGTGCGCTCCGGGGGCTTTGCCCTTCAACCTGTGGGCCCAGGGGGCTGCGTCTCTGCAGCGTTCCATCAACTTGGACTGTGATGGGGCCGCAATTCGTAGCCTCATTGCAAAAGGAGTGATTGATGCGCAGGACAAGGTGAAGCGTCCACTCCCCACACAGACTACATACCATATACCACGTATGACATAACACTACCACACTTGAGGGGGGTAAGGCTCTGCACTATGGCGAGCCGGCGTTCTCAGGGAGTCGCGCTCTTCCCCTGGCGCAACTTCCGCCAATAATGCCGCGAGTCAAGACGCATGGGTGTGGGCAGTGCCCTCTTTAGCAGATCTTTGACTAGGGCACGCATGTTGCTCACTGTCAGCTATTTTGGGATGTTGGCCACATTACCGCAAGGCTACGATGTAAGAGAAGCGCTACGTTCACGGTTTTGACCCTTTCTCTCTGTGTGCGAGAAGGTGGGGATGCGCATCGGTCGTCGGTGTACACGAGGTTGCTTTCTTCTCTTGTTACCACCTGCAAATGGCTTGACGCTGGCGGGGATGGTGGGTCCCCACAGACGGGTCACACGCCGCTGTTTTGGGCAGTGCAGACAGGCGGTCTCGATCTGGCTCGGGAACTGCTGGAAGGGGGTGCTAGTATGGAGGCCGCTGCTGATACGGTACGTGGTGTGCGTCTTGATCATAGTTGTAGGGGCAGCTCGGACGGCCTGTCGGGAAGGGCAACCGCGGCTGTGGAGCACCTGCGACGTTGGGAGGCTCCGGTTGAGAGGGTGTGTGCTTGGGGGAAGGGGGCGGCTGGTCACCACGCAGAACAACTGGACCTGCCTGCACCAGGCAGCCCTAATGGGCGAGGCTAATATGGTGGATCTGCTGCTATTGCACGGGGCCCAAGCGATCGCGCATGATTCCTCGGTACACACATGCCTCGCTGCCCTCCTGCACCTGGTGGCTAAGCCTGTCGAAGCTGTTCGTGACGTATTGCTTCAGGGTCAAGGTGGTGGCCGTGCCTGAGCTTGCCGCTCGCTGTTTCGATACCCGCGGGTGCGTACGGCTCCACCCGCTCGTTGAGTAATGTGCGGCGGTGTGTGCGTGTGAGTTCTTCCAGGATGGCCGCACCCCGATGCACATCGCCCTCGCCCACTCGCCGCACCCTGACCAAGGGGTGGTGTTCAAGCTGGCGAGTGCAGGCGCTGCCAATATGGTCATGCATGATAAGGTGGATGTCGCCTTCCCTGGAACTCAACAATTTCGTCTCCCGGTTGTGCTCCCCAGTAAAGACCGTCGACTAACTGCAAACTGCCGTCCACTGCAGGATAGGTGTGCACCTCTCCACGTGGCAGCAGCACAGGGGGCACGGGGCAACAGTGGTGACCCTCCTCGAGCGGGCGCTGACATCGAGGCCCGTGCTTACTGATGAGAGCTAAGCCGCACCGCCCTCCTGGCACACTCCACAGTCATCTGGGTATGATACAAGGCAATGCAAGGCTATGGCGCAGGCGGTGTGTGTGCTGGAGGCACGGTAATGGGATGGCGAGGTCAGCGAGGGGCGGAGGGCACGTGCGCCACACAGGATAGATTGCCTCACGTGGCTGCAGCTCAAAACCACCGGGAAGTCGTTACGGCCCTCGTCGAGGCGGGCGCTGCCATTGAGGCCCTTAATAAGGCGAGCTAAGCCGTCCCGCCCTCCTGATGCACTCCTGTCATCCTGGGTATGACCACAAGAGCAATGCAAGGCTATGAGCGCAGGCGGTGTGTGCAGTAGACGGCGCGGTAATGGGATGGCGAGGGCCGGCGTGGGGCGGTGGGGGGGGCGCCATGTGCCCTGCCTGCAGGCGGGGCACACAGCTCTACACGTGGCTGCACAAGGTCGCACGGATAAGTCTCTAACTGTCGGCTCCCTCCTTTTGAAAGGTGCTGACATGGAGGCCCTTACTCCGGTGAGCTCCGCCCCGCCCTCCTTTGCGCTCCTGTCATCCTGGGTATGACGGCGAGAGCAATGCAAGGGCATGAGCGCAGGCGGTGTTTGCAGTAGAGGGCACGATAATTGGATGGACAGAGCTGGAGAGGAGCGGAGGGGTGCCGTGTACCCTGCCCACAGCCTGGAGAAACTCCTCTGCACGTAGCTGTAATAAGAGGTGCTGCAGAAACCGTAGCAGCCCTCTGCCACGCAGGCGCTGACAAGGAGGCCAAGTTTTGGGTAAGCTCAGTCGGCCCTCTGCCCCGCCCTCCTGGAGCGTTCCTGTCATATTTGGCATGACGACAAGAGCAATGCAGTGGCATGAACGCAGGCAGTTTGTGCAGTAGACGGTGCGGTAAGGGGATGACAAGGGCCGGCGAGGTGTGGAGGGGGTGACCTATATATAGGGGGTGACACCTCTCTTCCTGGCTGCAAAAAGAGGACACACGGCAACGGTGGAGGTCCTCTGTCATGCAGGCGCTGACAAGGAGGTCTTCTTGGTAAGCTAAGACGTCCCGCCCTCCCAGGGCGTTCTTGTCATAACCACAAGAGCAATGCAAGGCTATGAGCGCAGGTGTGTGCAGTAGAGGCTGCGGTAATGGGATGGCGAGGGCTGGCGAGGAGCGGAGGGGGTGCTGCGTACCCACAGGGGTATGGGCAAACACCTCTGCACGTGGCTGCAGAAGGAGGATGGGCAGCAACCGTGGAGGCCCTCTGCCGGGCGGGTGCTGAAATGGAGCGTCGTAGTCAGGTGAGCTAATCCTTCCTCGTGGTGCGCTTCTGTCATCTTTGGTATGACGTTGAAAGCAGTATAAGGACATGAGCGCAGGTAGTGTGTGCAGTAAAAGGGTGTGGTCATGGGATGGAAAGGGCCGGTGAGAGGCGGGGGCGGGGGCGCGTGCCTTGACCACAGCATGAAGAAACACTTTTACATCTTGCAGCACAAGGAGGGCTTACAGAATTTGTGGTGACCCTCCTCGAGGCGGGCGCTGACATCGAGGCCCGTACTTCGGTGAGCTAAGCCGCACCGCCCTCCTGGCACACTCCCGTCATCCTGGGTATGACCACAAGAGCAATGCAAGGCTATGAGCGCAGGCGGTGTGTGTGCTGGAGGGCACGGTAATGGGATGGCGAGGGTCAGCGAGGGGCGGAGGGGGTGCCATTTGCCCACAGGATGGGCGTACCCCTCTGCACGTGGCTGCAAAAGGAGGACGGGCAGCAACCGTGGAGGCCCTCTGCCGGGCGGGTGCTGAAATTGGGGGTTGTAGTCAGGTGAGCTTATCCTTCCTCGTGGTGCGCTTCTGTCATCTTTGGTATGACATTGCGAGCAGTCATCCAAGCTCTTCATAAAGACAGACCTGGGCAAATTATATTCAACTCAATCAACTCAATCTACTTAATCATGAATCAACGCGCAGTTGTGATTGGCGCACGTGCAAGAGACGCCCCGTCATATATCACTCAGAGTCAGATGAGCGAAGCGAAGAAAGAAATGTGAATTCGGAAAACAAAATTTAGAACCGATGCGACATGACGCGACTCGACGCGATGTCTAATGATGTCATGAAACGAAAACGAATCGTCAACGTGGAACGTGTCGCGAGTCTGGATAGTATCATCGCAATGAATCATCATCGTTAATCTGGCATATTCTAGCATGCATGTTTGCATGATGACTTACATGACCAACACAATTGATGATGGCCTAGTGGAGATCTTGAGATCGACAATTCTAGTAAGAACATTAGCGCAGGCAGTGTGTGCAGTAAAGGGTGTGGTTATGGGATGGAAAGGGCCGGTGAGAGGCGGGGGCGGGGGCGCGTGCCTTGACCACAGCATGAAGAAACACTTTTACATCTTGCAGCACAAGGAGGGCTTACAGAATTTGTGGTGACCCTCCTCGAGGCGGGCGCTGACATCGAGGCCCGTACTTCGGTGAGCTAAGCCGCACCGCCCTCCTGGCACACTCCCGTCATCCTGGGTATGACCACAAGAGCAATGCAAGGCTATGAGCGCAGGCGGTGTGTGTGCTGGAGGGCACGGTAATGGGATGGCGAGGGTCAGCGAGGGGCGGAGGGGGTGCCACGTGCCCACAGGATGGGCGTACCCCTCTACATCTGGCGGCAGAAGACGGACGCAAGGCAACGGTGGAGGCCCTTCTCGAGGCGGGCGCTGCCATTGAGGCCCGTGCCCAGGTGAGCTAAACCGCACCGCCCTTCTGGCGCACTCCTGTCATCTTGGGTATGACCACAAGAGTAGCGCAAAAGCGCAGGCGTTGTGTGTGCTGGAGGGCATGGTAATGGGATGGCGAGGGCCGGCGAGGGGCGGGGGGGTTCCCGTGCGCCCACAGGATGGGTGTACACCTCTGCACGTGGCTGCAGCTCAAAACTACGACGATGGAGAGTTGCTTATAGCCCTCGTCGACAGGGGTGCTGACGTGAAGGCCCTTAACAATGTGAGCTAAGCCACTCCGCCTCCTGGCGCGTCCCCGTCATCCTGGGTATGACCACAAGAGCAATGCAAGGCTATGAGTGCAGGCAGTGTGTGTGCTGGAGGGCACGGTACTGGGATGGCGAGGGTCAACGAGGGGCGGAGGGGGTACCGTGCGCCCACAGGATGGGTGTACACCTCTGCACGTGGCTGCAGATCAAGACCACTGGGAAGTCGTTACGGCCCTCGTCGAGGCGGGCGCTGACATGGAGGCCCTTAACAATGTGAGCTAAGCCACTCCCCCCTCCTGGCGCATTCCTGTCATCCTGGGTATGACCACAAGAGCAATGCAAGGCTATGAGCGCAGGCAGTGTGTGTGCTGGAGGGCACGGTAATGGGATGGCGAGGGCCGGCGAGGGGCGGTGGGGGTGCCGTGCGCCCACAGGATGGGTGTACACCTCTGCACGTGGCTGCAGCTCAAAACCACTGGGAAGTCGTGACGGCCCTCGTCGAGGCGGGCGCTGCCATGGAGGCCCTTAACAATGTGAGCTAAGCCACTCCCCCCTCCTGGCGCATTCCTGTCATCCTGGGTATGACCACAAGAGCAATGCAAGGCTATGAGCGCAGGCAGTGTGTGTGCTGGAGGGCACGGTAATGGGATGGCGAGGGCCGGCGAGGGGCGGTGGGGGTGCCGTGCGCCCACAGGATGGGTGTACGCCTCTGCACGTGGCTGCAGCTCAAAACCACCGGGAAGTCGTTACGGCCCTCGTCGAGGCGGGTGCTGACATGGAGGCCCTTAACAATGTGAGCTAAGCCACTCCCCCCTCCTGGCGCATTCCTGTCATCCTGGGTATGACCACAAGAGCAATACAAGGGCATGAGCGCAGGCGGTGTGTGCAGTGGAGAGTGTGATAATGGGACCGCGAGGGTCAGCGAGGGGCGTAGAGGTTGCTGCGTGCCCGCAGGATGGACATACATCTCTGCGCGTGGCAGCAGCAGCAGGAGAAGGGCACTGGAAAGTCGTTAAGGTCCTTCTCGAGGCGGGTGCCGCCATGGAGACTTATGACCAGGTGAGCTAAGCCGTCCCACCCGCTGGCGCACTCCTGTCATCCAGGGTATGACCACAAGAGTAATACACGGGCGTGAGCGCAGGCGGTGTGTGCGGTGGAGGGCGTGGTGATGGGATGAAGCCGGTCGACGAGGGGCGGAGCGTGCCTTGGAGTCTCAGGGATGTTAACACGAAGCTGCACAAATAAATCCCATTCAATTATTTTGTATAGCAGTTCGCATGCCCAACCGGCACGAATGTTCAGCCAATCATTATGCAATGAACATTCTGATTTGCAGGCTCTCAGTTCCAAGTTTCGAAACCTTTCATCTCTAATGTCCTCGATCGTATTTATCAACTGCCCGATCGGTGCATGGATGCCTGTCCGTATGGATCCTACGCTCCCAATCTGATCTACAGACGTCTAGCAGTATTGTACTTAGGGTTATCATAGGGTATGAACTAGCTGTGGTCGTTTGTGACTCGAGACAACCGCACTTTCCACCATTCTGATCAGCAGGGCCTGCCAAGACTGAGCAGGGAGTGCCGTCCTGACGGGGTGCCGTGTGACCTTCCCACAGCAAAGGATAACACCTCTATCATGGGCTGCAATGTTAGGGCACACGGCAACGGTGGAGGCCCTCTGCGAGGCAGGCGCTGACATGGAGATGAATCGTGCTGAGCACAGGGTGAGCGCCACTTGGTGCGCTTTGCGCTCTTTGATATGGCCACAAGAGCACTGCACGAGCATGAGCACTGCACGAGCATGAGCATGGCAACGCCTGCAGTGAAGGGCGCAGTAATGGGATCGCAGGTCCCGGTGAAGGGGGTAAGGGTGTCGTGCTGAGCGGGTTGCCGTGTGCCCTGCCTTCAGGGTAGATGGACACCTCTGCACGTGGCAGCGCGATCAGGGCGCACGGCAACGGTGGAAGCCCTCTGCCGGGCGGGCGCAGACATCGAGGCCCGTCAGGATGAGGTGAACTGAGCCGCCGCTCCTGTCATCCTGGGTGTGACCGCGAGAGCAATGCAAGGGCTTGAGCGCAGGCGGTGTGCATAGTAGAGGGCGCGATACTGGGATGGCGAGGGCGGGTGAGAGGCGGAGGGGGTGCTGCGTGCCGTGCCTATAGGCACATGGTTCCCACGGTGGGTATGCCCCTCTGCATATGGCAGCAGAAGGAGGATGGACGGCAACGGTGGAGGCCCTCTGCCGGGCAGGCGCTGATATGGAGGCTCGTGATGGGGTGAGTTGAGCCGCCCCGCCCTCCCGGTGCGTTCCTGTAATTATGACCATGAGAGCAAGAGCAATGCTGTGCGGTGGAGGGCGCACTACTGGGATGGCTAGGGTCGGCGAGGGGCGGTAGTGGCGCCGAGCGGAGAAGGTGGCGTGCTGAGGGGTTGCGGTGTGCCCGCAGATTCAGCGCACGCCTCTGCACATTGCAGCAAATGGTGTATCCAGGCGCAAGGCAGCAACGGTGGAGGCCCTCTGCCAGGCAGGCGCAGACATCGAGGCCCGTGACAAAGTACGCTCGAAATGCCCTCCCCCAGCACACTCCTGCCGTCCTTTGTACGACCACGAGAGCAGTGTAAGGGCATGCGCGCAGGCGATAGGTGCAGTAGAAGGCCTTTGAAACATAATGGCGACAGCCAGTGAGCGCGGGAAGGGCTGTTGTGTGCCCTGCTCATAGGATGGGCGTACACCTCTGCACACGGCGGCAGCAGCAGGAGGACGCGACAGGCACACGTCAACGGCAATCGTAGATGTCCTGTGCCGTGCAGGCGCTGACATCGAGGCACGTGACGGGGTAAGCTGAGTCGAAATGCCCTCCCAGCACGCTCCTTCTAATTTTTGTCTGACCATAAGAGCAGTACAAGGGCATGAACGCATGCAGTTTATGCCTTAGAGGGCGCGGTAAGGGGATGGCGAGGACCGGTGAGGGGTGGGGTTGGCACCGTGCCGTGTTGTGGGGGTGCCGTGTGCCCCGCCTGCAGGTCGGCCGTACACCTCTGCACCTGTCTACCATAAAAGGGGACATGGCAGCTGTGGAGGCCCTCCATCAGGCGAGGCGCTGCCATTGAGGTTCTTGCTCCTGTAAGCTGGGTCACCCTACATCATGACGGAGTGCCAAACGTTTCTCACCTACGATTTGGGATTTCAATGGCAATGTGTTCATTGGATTGGATTCGCGGGCATAGTACAATCTTCACTCACGCTCGTCTTATGTCGCGGAAACCAATGTTGACTTCCAAAGTGACTGGTTGGTTATGTGTTGGGGCCATAGATGCACGAACACTCATTGTAACACCCCATATTTGCAGGGGTTGATGTATATACACAGTGGCGATTTCGCCCGGAATGGAGTCAAAATGGAAAAGAAATCAGGTTAAGTGCGGATCAATCGTTTTTGAAAAGTTACAGCATTTCGCAGCTTCCATTTATGCGCATATGCTGGCATTTTATTTCATTTTCCTTTATCAACTTCGGTATGGAACATGTTGATACATTTTCATACCGATAAACCAACAGCCGTCTACATCTACTGTCTGCGGTCTGCAGAAGTCTACTAGCAAGTCTGATGTGTCCTCCTACAGTACATGCCTCATCGTCACATCACTGCGAGTGTGGAATGCGAGTTGTTGTTAATTGCAATGCGCGTATGCGTTGAATAGATAATTGTTACTACAAATTGTTGTTTACTGCTGACAGGTTGAATATCATAATTATGCGAATGATGACTTGCGCAAAATCCAATGTTCACCGAGAGCTAGTGAGGGGGTACTGGTCAAGCATGTGTGGAAGTTGGAGGAGTGTGCACGATACAACCTAGAGTCTTATCGTCAAATTCTACGACTTCAATCAACAGAGTATTCAACATGATCCATACGATGCATGGACACGTCAATAATTCATTATTCGAATGAGTCCTTCTCCGTTCGTGGCGTGTATCTGTGATCATCCTTGATAGCATACATTTCCTTCATCATCTCGGAATTCATGCGCACTCGATGACCATCGTGCTCATGCATCGTCTCCATGTCGAGGGGTTACATAACTTGTAGTAGTCCATGTTCATGCAGCAAGGACGAAGCTCCTCGGCACCGCGATCCAGGTGCGTTATCTCATCAAACGAAGGCTCGCAACATCCTCCTCCGTCACACCAGATCATATCTTGACAGCAGGCATATACCGTTTAAAGTTTTCGATCGTAACGCAGCCGATAGCATTTCAAGTTGGCCGGCAAATTTGCATCGTCTCGCTAGCTTAACAGTGACTCATAATACTTTTTAGATTTCGAGTACGAGGTTTACCACCTCACACTCAACGAGCTCGTTTACGTCGTCCTCCCAACCGTTCTCCGCAGTACGGCTCTGACTCTCCCGGTAGCAAGCGAGACCGTAATCGACCATGGTTCTCGTATGCTGGTGCCAGTTGCGAGCTCATACCTTGAGAAGGTCATCTGTTTTGGCATGAGCGCGCTCGTGCTGAAGATTTTAGCACAGGCGCTCTCGTGCCAATCTATTTAGCACGAGCACGCTCATGCCAGAACCGACTGGCATATGCCAGCGGCGCGCTTATGCTGTAGCATATATATCAACCACTTTATGCATATTGCATTGGTCCACGGAAATAAGATTTCGTACTTTAATCGGACAAAAAATACAAAAAGAAATCGTCTCATAATTATTCAAACAGCAGCATCAGGTATCCTAGGTTAGCATATCATGAACAGCAAGCCATGGCCCAATATGAAGAGTTGAAGGGTGCTGATGATTCCACTGACAGACTCTGAAAAAGCTGATGAATTGCAATTTCTATCCTAAGCGCTCCTAGTTATCACCTTCTGGCGCACCATCCTCCTTGACATTCCACCCAGGAGGAGAAAAAGCAAGAGCCACAGGATCTCCTCCCAGAGCACTTCTCAGCACCTTGTTTGCAGCCCTGTCAACACCATCCACGCACTTGCCAATTTAAATACTAAAGCTTGCCACTCTCTCCTCTCACATCTGTAGGCCGACACCAACCCTGATACTGGCACCTGAACCTGTGGTGACCAATACTACTATGCGGACATATTTCAATAGCCTTACATCACAAAACCCGTATCTTTGATCATGATAACAAATGTAATAATCTTGCTTCATGAGTCAAGCAAAGCCTGCCAACCAAAGCTAGCCATGCTGATATCCCAGAAAAGGAAACCGCATGCAAGAGCGCGCAGAGCCATGCGACTCACATGCCGGGATGCTGAGGAAAATGTCTGAAGGGCCAACAATAACGTCTTTTTCATCCAAGATTGATACGAAACATGCTTCCATATGAGCCCTGTAGGATTCTCATCGATGGGGAAATGCCCCCACCTGCTGGCTGAATGACAAATGACAAGGCACGTGCCGTCAATGGGTGGCGAGAGACAGATGAAGACAATGTGTTTTGACCGGCCGTTAATCGGCCGCGAGACACAAAAGATGTTGGAAACTGCTGGCCAGTCGTGAATGTCAGGCGTGACTGAGTCAGTGTGCGGAAGTTGCCGGATGTGACCAGGTGGCAAGTGCCGGGGATGCGTGAGTGAGTGAATGGCAAGTGTCGGGCATGCCTGACTGAGTGAATGGGTATCCTCATACGTGACTGACAGAGCTGTGGGAACTCTCCGCTGTTCTGTGAGAGCGAGGGCTGCGAATATCAGGTGGGTCCAAGGAGGTTGCCGGCTCAGTTGGTTGCCGGCTTGCGCCAACGTGGTGTTTTGCCTTCGTGACTCCGGGGAAGCCGAGCGCAGCAGTGCAGTGCAAGCAAGGGCTCTAGAGCTGACGTGACTCCGGGGAAGCCGGGCGCAGCAGTGCAGTGCAAGCAAGGGCTCTAGAACTGACGTGACTCCAATGGCTACCGCACAGGGGCCTCTAAGGAGGGCCGCCCGCCTGTCGGATTTGACAAGGCAGAAATGCGAGCCTTGCCCCACTGTGAGCGGTGTGCTTATAATTGGGACGGTGAGAAGTACCACCCTTGGCGTGATTGCCCGCATGGTGGTGCACAGGAGAAGCACACAGGCACCGCGACTGCATTTTGCTGTCCCCTCGACGGGGAGGACATGCAGGCTATGGCATTGGCGCAGGTGTTTCAGAACGCGGCGGATTGTGAGCCGGAGGCCTTCGCTGCCGCGTTTGAGGTGCATGGAGCTCCGGCGGTGCTTGCAGCAGGTGGTGCCGCGGCGGACCTCAACCATCGACATGTCCGCCTACGGGTTATCTGTGCCTGCAGAGGGCCAAGCGGGTATTCGAGATCTCTCCGCACGACTCGACGACCTTGTGTCTGCAACGAGTGTCTCCTTCGACGGTGCGTCCTTTCAGCACGGTGTAGCTGAGCATGCTCCCGCTTCCGCAGCTGCGGTTGCGGTGGGAGTGCAGTGCGGGGCGGCCCTCGATGGCCCGACTTTCGGTTACGAGGGGTCCACAGGCGGTGGGACCTACGGCATTGCGACGATTGCACCTGCCCCGCCAGTGGAGCGGACTCCGTGGCCGCGCACAGTTGAGTGTGCGGCGCCGCACGAGCTCACACCGCAGGGATGCTTCCTCTATGCTAGCGGAGGGGCATGAGGGGAAGGGTGAGAGCCCTTCCTGTGTCCCTTCATGTTTTGTTGTCGATTCTTCCCACCGCGGCCTGCCCTGGCACGGGGAGCTGCACCCCTGTCCCCTCCAGGCCGGTGAGCGCCCTGCCCGGACGTCGGGGGCTGAGCATTCTGAGCTCGTGGTTGGTGTCTAGGCTCGTTCTGCCTGCGGTCACTCACGATGCGAGCCGGTGGGATACCCGCACGGGCCATAAGGGCGGCGGAAGGGGACTCCCAGAGAGGAGCGAGGCCGCCAACGCGGAGACCCCATCCTTCTTCTTCTCCTTAAGCAGCCGCTTCTTCTCCGTCTGCTTTTCAAGAATGGAACGCCTTGATCGCAAGTGCGAACTGTTGTAAGCCCTGTGCCCGCTTCTCTCTGCCCTCCGCCGTTTTCGAGCTCCGCTCCTGTAGCAAATCCTTATAGTATGTGGGGCACATGCGAAGGGTGAGCACGTCCAGGGCGAACCCCGCACCCCACACATCGTCAGGAACAATACCAGGCCGGAGCTCGGACGAGATAGCGGTGTGATGCTGCGTGAATCCCTTAATAAAGGGCTCAGGGTCCACGCCCTCCAGCAGCTCGATCGACGGAGTTGTCTCAAATAAGTAGCCGTGTGAATGAAACCCATGACCTGCGTCGCCTGGCCACAGCGCGGCAGATGACGAGCCATGCGCGGCGCCCAGCTTCCATCCTCTGAGACCGTAGCTGACTCCTCGAGGAGTCGGAGGCATGATCCCCGCACCAACGCGGTGAGAATACGGAACAAATCCTGGATGCCTCGGGGAGCACACGTGCAGCTAGATCGGTCGGGTCAAATACCGTGGCGAACTGCTGGTTGTAATCCGTTAATTGGGGTTTTACCGCTCGCGTGAAGCGGTCCAGGGCCTCTTCACGAGGTACTTGGCCTTTAATTTCGTCGATGTCAAAGACCCACTCCGAGGCCTTGACGTGTGTCGGCCTGCACTGGTCACGAACCGGCTGGCGATAATGCCAGCGCGGTGGCCTGGGTCCCGGAGAATGGTCTTGCAGTCCTCGATGAACTCTCTGAGAACTGCAGCCCCGCCGGTGTCGTCACCTGAAAGTGGGCGAGATTTGACAAGGTTAGGAGGGATAGGGTCCTCAGCACCATCAGAGAAGGGCACGCCTGGTGTCGATCCCAGCCGGAACCGGTGTCGTAAGCCGTCTGAAGAATCCAGCGCGGCCATGATGGCAGCAGGCAGAGCACAGATACGACGAAACCCTAATAATAGGGATTAACCCCATTCAAGGAAGGGGCGAAATCTGAAATAAATCCAAAATCTGTTCCAATCCGCTCGAAACTCGGTGACACTGCCGGGTTTGGCGAAATAAAAATGACCACTGAAGGAAATTAAGTGGGGCGTAATAATCCGTAAACGCCAAGGGTCCAAAGTCGGTAAACTCGACCGCACGATTCAGAGATTCGCTCAATGTACATAAACAAGCGGCGAGCGTGGCAAAATAGATTGCGAAATTGCGAAATTTTAGGAGCTGTTATTGCAATCCAGAGAGCGATAGAATGGAACATGACCACAGCAATAATTATTGGGGACTCGGAGCTGGCGGTGTCGGCCTTCTCGGGCTCCCGTAACGTTATCGCAAAAGAATTGGAAGAATTACTTATCATTGGGAGGGCGCACATGGCCTTACGCCCGGATTGTGTTTTCAATTTTAAGCACGTGACACGGGGCCATAATTAACTGGCTGACAGCCTGGCCAATAACTTCGCGCTGAATTCTGGCATGCCGGCAGCTACAAGCGTGATACACCCGCTCTCTTTTATTACCTCGGCAGTTGAAGGCTTTGGCAGTGCTTGGAAGGTTATGGAGTGGCGGCGGTTTTTGGCGCCCCGTGATGCCCAGGAACAAGAGAGCCCGGCCACATCAGCGATGGATGCTCCGAGCGGGAGAATAGTCCCGGACGCCCTTCCCGCCCCAACTAGGGACCCGGGGGAATTCCGGGTGGGAACTATACATGAATGTACTCAGTTTTGGGACACAGTGGTAACATCGTCGGAGATGGGATCGTTAGTCAGAAAATGGGCAAATAATTGAGTCTCAATATCGGATTTCTTCCAGCATTTTTCGGGCAGCTATGAAGGGGCTTGTTTCGACTCACAGGCGCCTCCGAGAATGCATTTCGAGAATCATGCGATGCCAGATTATCTAATCCCCTGGGTCTCTGCGAAGATCCAGGATGAGCTCAAATGGAGAGCAACAAGAAATTGGGGCAAGGAGGGGGAGTGCTATCCCCCGCATCTGGTGATGCCTGTTGGGGTGGAGCCAGCCAAGCCGAGAAAGATTAATGATGCAAGATTCTTTAACGTCTGGTGCAAAGATATACCGTTCACTCACGAGTCGATGACGATGCTTCCGCAGATCTTGGAGAAGGGTGACCCGGCATTAATTATGGACCATGCAAATGGATTCTTCCATGTGAGGATTACAGAGGAATCGCAACAATACATAGGTTTCCTGTGGGAGGGTGCATATTACGTTTATGCGGTTCTCAATTTTGGATGGAAGCTGGCACCGGTCATTTATAGCGCCTTTGCCGGGGAGTTCGCGGGATTCATCCGGCGGTTGGGGATCCCTTACTTATACTACATCGACGATAATGCCGGGGGGGGGGCGGCCCCAGCGGGAGCCTCAACTCTTACAAAACAAGATAGAGCTGCAATCTCGGCGTTCGTCGTTTCGTCATGCATGACGACTGCAGCGGAATATTTCATTCATCTGAAAAAGACGGAGTTTGTTCCGTCCATGACCATCACCTGGCTCGGCATTGGCGTTGACCTTGCGAAGGAGGTTTTTTTTCTCACGGAGAAAATCCCTTGAGCCTGGCAACGGACCTGAGAGCTTCGTCACAAACTTTGGCAAGGGACTTTGAAAGGGTGGCGGGGAAGCTGGTTTATATGTCGATTGCAGCCCTAGGCATTCTTATTGCATGCAGAAAGCTGTATGATTTTCTAACAGCAAAACACGACTTCTGTAGAAAGATTTTTTACCTAGACAGTAAGCAGATGAGGAATTTCAAACTTTTTCTGAGCAAACTCTTCCAACCATCGCTGATTAAAGTGCCCGCGTTCAGAAAGCATGCTCACTGCTCCATACTTATGGAAGCAAACGAGGATTTTACGAAAGTCGTGGCATCAATCAGAGCGGGGGACTTTCAGGATGAGATTTCGTATTATCGTGACTTTGGGGCCTGCTCGTCGGTGGACTAGTCAATCTTGATTTCAGAAGCCCTGTTCAAAATCCCAGTGGATCTGGTCCCGCAACGCTGGGACATAATCCTGGACAAAAGTATCTGGGATTCGTCGAGGGTCCTCTCGTCTAACCTGGGTGCCAAGCAAGGCATGTAAGAAGGACCTGGCAAGGAGGCTCTATAGATTTGTCGCTGATAACAACTTGGAGCTGAAGGTGGTTTCCTTTGCAAGGGGACTGGATGGGTTGATTCTAATCCCCGATGAGGAGTCCCATTATTCACTGATGCCACGGTTTTTGCCTCTATGGAACAGGAAGTTTGGCGAGCACAAGATCGACTGCTTCGCGACAGCAGCTAACGTTAGAGGATGCCCCAATATGAGATTTTGCGCAAGACTACCGGAAAATGAACCTTATTGCGACACCAATGTGTTTCTTTATCCTCTGGCGGGACTGAACTGTTATGCTAACCCGCCTTTTGCTTTAATGGGACCATTCCTGATGTATCTAAAGGAACAGAAAGCTTCAGCCTCAGTTATTGTCCCGCAATGGGATGGATTCTCCCCGGATGGATTCGTTCTCCCCGGATGGATTCTGGTGGACTGCGTATAACAAATGGCACAAATAGAAATTCAGAATCGCTAAAGCGGGGGAAGTTTGTTTCCAACAGCTTAGAAATGGAAAATGGGTAGAGGCAGGACCGCTCCCGTGGGCGGTCTGGATTTTCAGATTCGATTTCTCTTAAGAGTACCTTTCGTAGAGTCAGTAACAAAATATGTAATTTCATTTAAAGCCTTTCGGCGGGGACCGCTTGTCTTGCAAAAAATATCTGTTGCACCGTTAACCTGCGGGGGGTCCAATGTGATGTGGACATGGTATCGGCAGGAGCCTGTTAAGAAGAGTCCCGAACTGGGACGCCATCCAACTAAGAACGAAGGAGCTTCAGGAAGCAAGGGCCGACTGGTATGTGGAATCATAAGGTACCCAGATAACTCTGGTTTTCTCCTCAACTACCAGTGGGGGAAGACACTTCGTTCGGGCGATGCGCACGTGTTTGGAATTAAGAGACTTTCCGAGAAATCAAACTGCCCCATCTCAGCGTTAGAGGACTACCTCCTAGTGATGAAAACTTTGGGTCTAAACCTGGCACAAGGATTCCCGTTCCGCACACCGGTCAGGCAGGGCACGCTGTGGAAAACAGTCCGATTACCCGAAAATAATTGAATTCAGGCCTCGTGTACTGGCTGCAAAAGGCGGGGCTCTTCATCGGGGAAACATTCTTCAGTATTCGGACAGCAGGAGCAATTGAGCTCTTCCTTGAGGGAGCTGACCTGCAGCAGGTTATGGGACAGGCATATTGGAAGACGGAAAGGACTGCTAGGCATTATATGAAAATGTGGCAAGTCTTTGGGGATGCCATCCTCAAGGAAGATAACGAAAGTCTCAACGAAAGAATACCTTGAATTGAATGCAGCACAATCATTTGTGCGAGTATTTGTATAAGAAATTTGGTTATCAATTGTTTATTGGCCCGAGTTTGAGAGTTGGGGTGGAAAGGCGTCAAGAGGCGGGGGTTTTGAATTTTGGCGGAGAGGCGACGCTGGAGTGGTGCCTTGTTGCTTCGCCTTACTTTCCGCTCTTTTTCTCGCCATTCCTACCCAATGGAAGCGGATATGACAAGACGATTGGGCGGTCATCCCATTTGCGGGGAATCCGCAGGATCAACAGTATCACTGTTGATCGCCGGCTTTCCTTCCGTCATCAGTGATGACCGTCATTCAGGAGGCTGATCGTCCGATCTCACTCCCCGGATCGGAGAAATGAAGGATCGCGTAGTGGCTGCTCACCTCCAGCTTCCCCTACAAATTTAGGACACCTGTACCCGACATGTACCAAGCATGTACCTCCCATGTACTTGGACAACGTATATATGTACCTGCCCACTCCCCACTTGGGGCCCAAAACTCAGTGAAAATCCGAGTTGTAAAAAAGTGCAATATTTTCACATATATGTCAAGGCCATAAGTGACTAAGACATCCTTGACAAGTTTCGATGCAAACTATTGAGTTATACCTTCATAAATGGACACCCGAAAAACAGGACTGGCGTGTACCTACGTGTACCCACGTGTACCCGTCGACGGGTACACAAGTAAGAAATAGGTGCATGCGGCGTGCATGTGTACGCAATCGACTCCGTACACATGTACCCATCATGCACCAGGCGGGTACCTGTAGGTACATGCCGAGTACATGGTCCCCCGTACACATGCACCTAACGTGTACCATATAGTATATGCTGAGTACGTGCTGGGTACATGGTTTCTCGTACACATGTACCAGACATACATGTACCAAATGGCAGACTAGGGCATGCTGGGTACATGTGAACGCACCCGCTTAGTACGACTTGGGTACATAGTTACCCCACGCGTGTTATATATGGCGTGCACGTGTACCGATAATGTACCATGTGTCAATTTAACAATTCACCATAACAAAAACGATTATTATATACAATTACATTTACCTATGTTTATCTATCATGCCTCATTGTCACTGAGATTTTCATCTCGGACAATCTGCTCAAAGAAGTCGGCTAGCGGATCCAAGACCACCGCGGTTTCCATGCAAGGATGTTTTCGAATCACCACTTGAGAAGCAATCTCCTCGGCAAGCATAAACGGTTCTTTTCGATCGAATTCAGTGGCCGGATTCTCTGGGTCCAATACGTAGAAGCAGTTTGAAACACTATCCGCTCCTATGATGGAATGCCTCGCACGCAAAGCGGCCGTTAAAGCTTTAGTTGGCTTCTTGAGCCACGAAACCTTGACAAACACGTACGGTCTTCCTCCAAGCTCCACTCGATAGATGGCATCCACCCGGCCGAACCTGGAATATAAGCATCCCCCCCTCCCGACATCAAGCACGTATGTACCATCACATCGATATCAAATCAGTCTCGCACCGCTCGGCTCGTGCATGTTCGGCCTGCACACTACTGTACACTGGTACATGTGTACCCAGGACGTACCCAGCATAAAGCCATGACGGGTACACATGTACCCACGCGTTCCCATGCTAGGTGTGTATGTACCGAGGGTGTACGGGTACTGGTGGTACATGATCGTGTACTCACCGGTCTGTTTGTTCCTTTGTTTGCTCGCGACCTTTCGTCCTCACCCTCTCGACGTAAAAGGATCGGAAGTAACATTGCACTGTCTTGAACTTTTTGTCCATGGATGCGGTCCGGAACTTCATCGTACCCACTTGCACTCGATTGAACTTGCGGCATCGAGGAGGGCAACCTTCGAGTAGAGCGCGTTCATACTCTGTGTATTGTCTTCCCAACCATGGGATGGGGTCCTGGTCGATGTGCACCTTGTACTTGGCGGTCTTCGGTGCCTTTGACCGGAAGGTGCGGTTTCTGTAAACAACACATGGCGCCTAAGCACTACGGAAATGCTGGGGACATATGTACCGCGCTTGCACTGCATTACGGGTGCAGGCCGGGTACAAGTGCACTTAGGCAGCACTGGAAATGCGTGCGAACGGAGTGCATACGTACTGACCTATCATACATGCTTGGTACATGTGCACCCGAGTGCAAGGCTTGGTGCAAAGGCAACCATAAGAAATTCACCAAGGAAAGGTACGAAACGTACCTTAGCAAAAGCCGCCGCAATGGCGTGTTTTTCAGATAGTGAGGACGAGGAGACGGAGGACGAGGAGGAATCCCCTCGAAAAAAACGGGGGAAGAAGGTGGCGAAGGGCGCCCGAAAAGGGCATCGGGATGAGCCGATCGCCCACACCTCCAAAATAAAAACTAATTTAAAAACGTTGAACGTGAGGCGCGGCGAGAAGGCCGAACTTGGCGTGGCTGTGTTAAGCGGCGCTCAAGAGATGGAATTGGGCTCCGCCTGCGAAACGCGCAGGCTCATCTTCGGTAAGAAATGGCTAATTAATTAGCAACTTCCTTCCTTTTTCTTTTTGTACTGCGTGGGTGCGCGTGTACCTTATGTGTCTTTGCAAGGTTGTGCGCTCTAAGTCCACGTGCACCCTACACACACCGGAGAGCGTAGGGCGTGTGCCTGCTGTGTACCCAGCGTGTACCTGCAGTCAGAGGTAGGTACATCCGCGTTGTTTTATTAACTAGTAAGCATCTTTCTTTCGCAGGCGATCTCATAAGCACTGGAAAGCTCGACCCCTGGAAGCCCATAAAATCCCAGCTTTCCGCAAAGGCCCTGTTCGTCGACGCATGTCGGAAGAAAATGCCGTTGACCGCGGCTCTCATTGGGGGGGGGCACGGCACCAAGCTCACCCAGATGACGTCCGCCCTCAAAAGGCGCACGCGTTGGGGGAGGTGGACCCGCAACAAACCCTCCAATCGGTGGAGGTGCCAAATCGCCCACCACCCCTTCTCCACGTGGAAGGTGGTGGTGGAGTGCGAGGGCAAGCACGGGCCCACCAACCCCGAGATCGTGGCGGCCCTGAAGGAGATGGGGAAGGAACCCCTCCCCGAGTACCCCTCCAAAGGTATTGCATCCCATTTCTTGTTTTTTGCTTCTTTGTTTGCCTTATGCATATGCTACCTCTGTCGAGTAGTACAGTCTAGGTACACGTGTACCCGGTATATACCTGTTGTCAGAGGTAGCATTCAACCCGCTTGCCAACTGATTGCTTTTGTGTCTTGAGCAGAGCTGAAGTCCCTCATATTGAGGGACTTACTGGAGGGGCACGAGGAGGAGGAGGAGGAAGAGGAGGTTGACCCAGCCCGATCTTCAGGCAAGGAGAAGGGGGTCGAGGAGGGGAAGGGGAAGGGGACGGCGGTTGAGGGGACGGACGAGGAGAGCGAGGAGGAGGAGGGTGATGGTGAAGCTCAAGCTGAAGCTCAAGTAGCCAAACATGCGTATGTCCAGCAGGATGTGGTCCCCTTGGAGATAGGGGACATCGTCTGCCTGATGGCATGCGGTGCACGGTGGGAGGTGGAGGCCGAGGAGAAGCGGTGGGAGGGGGGTGGTGTTGACATCGACGACACCGTTTGGTACTCCGAGGACAAGCCGCACGGCCCACTCCTCCACACCCCCCTGGTGACGGCCATGGTGCTTGACAACGAGAAAGGCACCAAGGTCAAGCATCTGGAGGCGGTGGTGGAGGGTGGCCTCCCCGATGGGTGGGTGTCCTTAAAGGTACATACCCAGTACACTTGTACCCCCTTCGTGTTACTTTGCAGTACAGGCTCGGTACATGTGTACTATGTCTGACTTTTGCACTGTTTGTTTTACGCGTAGGTGTTGGAGGCCCATTGGACCTTGCTCGACCCGGACCTCCTCCCGCATGCGACCTCAGCCATGCAGGCTGTAGCTACGGAGACTGCTGAGAAGCTGGGGGTCACGGCAAAGGTCTCCGATCCTGAAGTGGTGAATGACCTCCACAACGGCGTGGTGGCCGTGGGGGACATTTGTGTCCCCCAACAATTTTGTATCCACCGCTTCGTGGTGGACGAAACCACGAAAAAAAAGGACGTGGACCTTCCTTTTTATTTTTCTGGCGGCCCGAAGGAGTGGGTCAAAAAGGCCGAGAAGAATCGGGACAAGATGATCGGCATGAAAGCCGTCGAAGATGCTCCCGCCGTCGACGATGCTCCCGCCGTCTCCCGCAATTCGAAGGGCAAGAGGGCCGTGGACAAGCTGCCAGAGGAGCAGCCGGGGAAAAGGCTGAAAAGGGGAAATAAAAAATAGAATAGAACATTGTAAATAGATATGTAAATAAACTAAGCTTGCTTTACTTACTGCTGTGCTGAAGTGCATGCCTGGTGCACGTGCAACCACAATGTTTTCCCTTGTAGTGCATACTGGGTACATATGTACCCGATAAATACGCATACAAATGCATTAACTGGTGCATGCCTAGTGCATATGTACCTGGCCTGCGTACATGCATTCCCGACATGTACTTCAATAACAGGTACATGCAGGGTACATGTGCACCATGGATGTTAATATCAATAAGTACATATGTCCCTGGCCTGCGTACATGCGTACCCGGCATGCACCTCAATCAAAGGTACATGCGGGGTACATGTGTACCGTGTATGTTAAACTCAATAGGTACATATGTACCTGGCATGCGTACATGTGTACCCGGCATGTACCTCAATTAAAGGTACATGCGGGGTATATGTGCACTAGTCATGTAATATCAATAAGTACATATGTACCTGGCCTGCGTACATGCGCACTTGGCATGTACCTCACTTAATTGAACATGCGGGGTACATATGCACCAATTATGTTAGTATTAATAAGTACATACGTACCTAATCTGCGTACACGCATACCCGGCATGTACCTGATGCGTGGGTACATGTTGGGTACGTAAGCACCAGGCATGTTTATATCAATAAGTACATATGTACCTGGCCCAAGTACATATGTACCCATCATGTACCCCGGGTGTCCCAACGGTAACATCCAACGGTAACATCCAACGGTAACATCCAACGGTAACCTGAGTACATATGCGGTACACATGTACCCGTACATGCGTACACGCCGGGTACATGCGCAGGCGGCAAAAGGTACATACACGGACGCATGCACCCAGCATGTACCCTGTTTTGGGTACATGCCGGGTACATATGCCGCGCCGCGAGCAAGTACACGTAGGTACAAGGTAGAGTACACGTGTACCCAACATGTACCAGACCCCGTTTTTTACTGTTTTCGCACACGTTGGGTACACGCTGGGTACACGTTGGGTGCACGCTGGGTACACGCTGGGTACACGTTGGGTACACGTCCCCGGTACATGCCGGGTACATATGCACTGGGGTTTCCAAAATTTGTAGGGTTCGGAGTCGAAGTGTCGCATGGTGTTGCTCTTTAGTCGGAAAGTGGTGAAAATGCTTCACTTTTCCTACCTGCTGACGATTGCTGCGACTTTCTTCTCCGTTTCCTAACGCATTTTTTCTTCCCTGCCCGCCCACCCTTGAAAAATGGGTTCTCCAACTCAGGCTGCGATCTGACGCTGGAGTGGTGCCTTGTTGCTTCGCCCTATTTTCCGCTCTTTTTCTCGCCATTCCTACCCAACGGAAGCGGATCGGACAAGACGATTGGGCGGTCATCCCATTTGCGGGGAATCCGCAGGATCAACAGTATCACTGTCGTGTCGTATCCATGCTCGTTTCTTGGTTCATGTCATTCGAATAAGATTTTTAGATTCAAGATTGTCAATTTGTCATGTACTGTAACATTCCGATTCGAATCATTCGATTGTGACAGTAACTCTGTAAGTTCTAAGTAACTAAGTATGCAAGTGGATTCATGCCGATTCAGGATTGCTCTTGATTAAATGATTGTGCATCCCATACGTCGCGTCGATCAGGCACGGGAGAATGGATATAGGCTATTAACTCTATGACGTGCCACATTTCCAGAATTTTCCTCTACCTCGTACCTCCCCACCCCCAGTCGCGACTCACGCGTGCAGTGAAGGCACTGGGTCAGCAACCCATCTGTGCATCCCCTGCCCCCCCCCCATGCATGCACCCACCTCCACATAGGGAATGGGCATATCGTACCTCAAGCCACGAGCATTTCACTCCCACTTGCTCCCACCAGCCACCCCCGCAAGGCCCCCTCGCCCGTAGACCGCCCCCTGTACCCCGCCCCGTACCCTATTAACCGCCACGGTTTGTGATGATTCTTCTTGTCATTCCTCCAAGCCACCAGCCATCGTTGCCGTGTAAAATCCCTTCATCCATGTCCAGTCGACGTGTGGGATGCACACCACCGCATCCCACCACTCACTACGCCGCCCACTGCACGCACAACTCAGGGGGGGGGTTGAGGACTGGGTCACCCCCCCCCGCTGGGGGCTTGCACGTCATAGAGTTAAATAGGATTTTACACCGCTTCGACGATAGTTTCAAGTTTGTGGCACGTCACACGATAGCATCTAGAACACCGCCGCACCCCATTACAGTTTTTTTTTGCAGTTTGACTCCTCGTGAAAATGTCATCACTGATTTACGAGGACCGAACTGTCGAGTTGGTCCTCGCGCGAGTAGTTTTCAGATTTCGGTCCTTGTAAAATTCTTCTATGATGACAAATCTGCGATTCCACGTGGCCTGTTCTTTTTGGTTTACGATTCTGTGACGAACGAGGAATAACCGACGAGGCACCTCTGGAGGTGTCTCGTGAAATTCTCCTCGTTCCTCGTGAAAAATATCAGCCAACGTCAGCCACTCGACGTCGCGTTTTGTCGAACTCGATGTCTTACGTATTTTTTTGACGGGGAGTCCTTTCACAAAATGATGCAAAGCACGCGCGCGACGAAAATCCTTGTAGATGTCGGCGATATCTACAAGGAAACCCAATATGCAAAACCTGTATTGCTCACCGCGACGCCCACTACACGGCCACGCACAACTCAGGAGACTCGGGGTCGTCACCCCCCGCACAACCTTGCAGCCTTACTATAGACTATACACGAGAACACTGTGCAAAACTTTGAGAGCGAATCTTTCAAAAGTGGTTTAATTACGTTTATTTGAATTGAAGAAACATAAATGTAGAGAATTTCGCAAGGGAGAGGTCGGGGGCAGGGGCGGAGGGATGGCGGGGAGAGTGGTCGGGAGGTAACCTGTTGAAAGAGTCTTTTGCGGTGGGTTAATCAGCCTCACGCTTCTGGATGCCGGGACTCTTTACGTGCATATAAATCTGATCAAAATGACATGATAGAGCTGTCACTTATATTCAATATGTTGGATATCCTTACACAACCTTGAATACCGCTAATATACATGTACAATATTATTATTATTATGCATACCTCCACATCCTAAAACCCCAAATTGCATGCTCACTTGGTCGGATAGTACTCAATCGGGTACATTCATGTTTGTGGTTACTCGTGGTTGTCCACACATGTTCACACCCATATATCATTTATCCGTATGGCCACAAATATTATATATGGCACACATGGCATACACCATATAAGACCGATTGCCCTGCATCAGCAGTGTAGTTGCTCCCAGGTGACGTGAGGCATGGCGACAGAAGTTAACCCAACCATCAATCTCAGGGAGAAATTACATACAGTTATAGCATGATAGCATGGCCACGCATCAAAGAAGTTTTCCACCCAAGTGTGTCTGTAAACACGCACTTCATGAAATTGAGCTACAAGCCATTGCTGTTACACCATGCAGTTTCAGCGCAGGTTTCGGAGCAGGGGGTAGATGGTTTCCAATGTAAGCTAAGTCTCACTGAATTTGTAAAACAGTATCTTTCAAGGATGCCAGAAGAGCGCGCATGGTTTCCAATGAGCCATGCGACACGCTGCCCACTTGCTCACTGAAAGTGCAGAACTTCTCTATCACTCGGATCACCATCCCCACGCCGTCCTCCGACAGGCATTGCGTCAAAGTCTGTACCCCGCTCTCACTTCCTTTGACCATAATTCCAAGCAGCAGCGCAGAATATGCCTGCCCCCAACATCTCCCATCCAGCCCAAGGCGTTAGGGGGGGGGGAGGGGATGAAGGTAATTGTAAAAATATTGTTGCATGCATTTTTGCGGCATATTATGTGCCGCCGAAGCTTTTGCTATTTTGACAGTGCTCATTGTCGCAGAAACGTACCATGACGAGAGGCACCGCCAGCTCACAAGGGCTTCCATGCACATCACTTCCCTGCCGGCCTCATGCTTGCAACTGCTCAATTCTACATGCCACCGAGGAATGAACAGCTCGGAACATTGCTCCACTTTGTGTCCTCCATCCCCCTTCCTCGGTGGTTGCTGGGGTCCCATGAGGGGGTTCTGTTGCGAAAAGGTAGTGCACCTGAACAATAGTCGCCTCGCCTTCTGCCTCCTGCCGCTCTAGGGTTTCCACTGACACCTGCCAGCTTCCCAGAGTGTGCTCCAATCAATGGGCTCCGTGGGAGGGCAGTACACCTTCTCGTTGGTCGGCGACCTCTCTCTCAAGAGAACACCCCCGTGCCGCTTGTGCACCCTAAGATCAGCACATCCGGATTGTCGCACCTTCCCAGGCCGTCCGAAAAGTAAGCATCCCGCACCCAAGCTTTTGGAAAGCAGCATTTGTTCTCCGGGGAACGGCTCAAAAAGAGATTGCACAGCACCATGCCACCATGGCAGCATGGCATCTGTACCTCGTTCAGTACTGCGAAGAAGCGATCGGTTGCTGCGCGTCAACAGGGCAGGCCTTCGCACAAATGGTCAACCCCTGGGCGAGATAACGCGAGGGAGCACGAGCCAGGATGAGTGGTGGGCACAAGGCAGAGCAATGGCGGGCTCCTCGAGTGGCCACTCACTTCCATGTCAGCGCTGGCGTCCGAAGTGGAGGCGGCATGTGCGGAGAAGATGCGCGCCACCACCCCCAGCATGCCTTCCTTGCCCCCTCCCATGTGCGTGGTCTCCCTCCTGTGGGCTCCGCCTCGACCCACCTGCAGCGCGACGAGTTCATTTCTGCACCCCCCCACCAGTCCCCCCCTAAGCGCAGGTGACCATCGCCTCCGGAGTCATGAACACGCCTTGACATCCGCCTTGGCACCGCACGGGTCCGGGTGGAGCGTGGGATCAGGAGGGGGGGATGGAAGGGGGCTTGGAGAACCTGTTGTCTTCATTGTGCTCCACCATATTGATGAGCAGGCAAAGCGCCCGGTTCATCAGATCCTTCACCTCGATCCCTGCTGGCAGCGCCTGCGCCGCCCGATCCACACGACAACCAATACCCAGAAAACTAACGCACGAGAAGCCAAAATTCTGCAAGCCGCACTGTGATGCTTGGCGGCCGGCGTGAGGGGTTGCTCGGGGTTGACAGGTAATGTGCGTGGGCGAGGCCGAGGATCAGCAGGCCATGCAACGGAGTGCTGGGGGCAGATGGGCGATCTGAGGGGGCGAGCAGGTTAGGCTGGCACTGTCAACGAGGGACCATCAGTTGGCAGGGGACCGGAGGGAGTGCCATGGTGGCCATCCACCTTGGCAGTTGCACTTTTCTTGGGGGCCGCCCGGTCTTCCCCGCCACCTCGGCCCCGCGCTTGCTTCCCCTCGCCCCTCCTCGTGAAGCTGCCACTCGTACCCTCTGCCCCAGCTGCCCCCAACCGCTCCACTCCCCGAGGAAGCGTGCCCCCGTTGGCCTCCGCCTCGGCACCGCAGTTGCATCGATAGAGGAGCTCCGCCACCGTGTGCAGCCCCCCGCACCTGGCCATCTCATCGCACCCTGTGACGAGAGACACGCCATACCCAACCCTCCACCCACCCACCCCTCACCAGCAGCGTCAGACAACTGAGGCCATGCGACATGACTCCACGATCATTGTATCAGTGTGCCCTGAGAATCGGTGACCAGAGCCGTTCCATATGGCCTGGTTCATCTGAGCCCTTGGATCATGGTCAACCAGAGCGAAGGGGCGTCCAGACGCGCAGATGCACTCGGCAGCGCAATCATAGCGTGTTCCCACATCAGATCCTTTGCAACTTAGGTCTATCCTCCCCTCTGACACTCCGTCAACCTCGAAGAGACTCTTCGTGGCAACGGATCTGCTGCATCCTCGCAGGTCTGACTGGCGGGCAGATCGCATGCACCGCCACGTCATAGTCTCCACCGCAACGAGTAAACGCAAAGTACGGAGTCGACTCTGAGGGGGGTCCCAAGGGGAGCTCCTTCAAAGGTGATGCGCCCGATGTAGGCTGCTGGATGGAGGATTGGGGCTAGGAGCGCACTGCGGGCAAAGGCCCCAGCAGCAGCGCACGATGTAGGCTGCTGGATGGAGGATTGGGGCTAGGAGCGCACTGCGGGCCAAGGCCCCAGCAGCAGCGCACGATGTAGGCTGCTGGATGGAGGATTGGGGCTAGGAGCGCCCTGCGGGCCAAGGCCCCAGCAGCAGCGCACGATGTAGGCTGCTGGATGGAGGATTGGGGCTAGGAGCGCCACTGCGGGCCAAGGCCCCAGCAGCAGCGCACGATGTAGGCTGCTGGATGGAGGATTGGGGCTAGGAGCGCACTGCGGGCCAAGGCCCCAGCAGCAGCGCACGATGTAGGCTGCTGGATGGAGGATTGGGGCTAGGAGCGCACTGCGGGCAAAGGCCCCAGCAGCAGCGCACGATGTAGGCTGCTGGATGGAGGATTGGGGCTAGGAGCGCACTGCGGGCCAAGGCCCCAGCAGCAGCGCACGATGTAGGCTGCTGGATGGAGGATTGGGGCTAGGAGCGCCCTGCGGGCCAAGGCCCCAGCAGCAGCGCACGATGTAGGCTGCTGGATGGAGGATTGGGGCTAGGAGCGCCCTGCGGGCCAAGGCCCCAGCAGCAGCGCACGATGTAGGCTGCTGGATGGAGGATTGGGGCTAGGAGCGCACTGCGGGGCAAGGCCCCAGCAGCAGCGCACGATGCACAAAGATGCCTTCCCTGCCATGGCAGCTCGTTATTGGCAAGCCTGCTGGGAGGCTTTGGAGGAGCTGTCCGTGAGTCGTCCTGGGCGAGTCAAATCCTCTCAATAAGAAGAGAGTCGTTGTAACTAGTTGCAGGGCCGAGCATGCATTCCCGCAAAGGGTGGCCTCACGCACCTGACGAATTCTCATTGGTCAAATTGGTGAGCACGTTGAAGGCTCCCTGCAAGCACTCGCCGCGCTGCAGCGCAACTGTGCGATCCCCCACTCCCCCACTCCCACCCCGAGAACGCGGCGCACGTCAAATGCCGCGCCCAAGCCCGCTTCGCATCTAACGCACAGCGTAACGAATTAGGGGGATCACCAGAGGTGGCGCCGCTGGTGGATTGAGATGAGGTCGCGGCTGGGTTGCTGAAGGGGTCAGCGAGCGTATCAAGCGAGCCAACCAGCATGGACACCAAGGTGACGCGGCCCACCGACCCAGACGGCCGCACCGGGAGCTCTCGCTGCACGAGCTGCCTCACAATCTCTTTACTCATGTATGTGGCATGCTCGAGCACCTGAGCCACCCAAATGTAACACCCCGCTTGACTTATGGCCCCGGGCATCGTGCCGAGAGCCGGAGCAGCGGCCTGATTTGCCGCCCCGGATTCCCATCAGCCAGAAAAGAAAGCAAAGTCTTGAGGTTCAAATGGGTGGCAAATAGGTACAGATGATCCGCAATGAAGATGATCCGCGGCGAGGATGATCCACGGCCAGGATGACCCGCGATGAGGATGATCCACGGCCAGGATGATCCGCTGAAGGATGCAGGTGCGGGCAAGGAGATGGGGCAGTGAAGCTGGTGGAGGAAAGTCCAACCCGAAGACATAACAGCAGGCGGGTGGCGACACGGTCATGGCTGGCGGATGATCGCAAGGCCACGATGCTCCGCGCCGCAAGAGTCGCCACGTCATCCACCCCCCCGCACACGCGCAGCCACTCCTGCCACAGGCATGCGCGCCAAGCCCCACCACCAGCACCCCTGAGCATGATCGCCAAGCGCCTGAGGGGGACGCAGGGGGTGACCAACTAATGAGACCAAGGAGGTGGCTAGAAAGGGTGCGAGATGGAAGGAGGGCCTTGTGTTGCTTCACCAGGATGCCTGTGGCCTTGCAAACCTACAGGCGAGGCGTGGCACACCCTCCCCAGGCCGGGCCACACGCGTTATGCCTGACAGAGCACTGAAAGGCACGGGGTGAATTCATAGGACTATCCGGCAGATAGCACTACAAGCGCCCTTGGCGAGGGTAGATGGCAACACGGCAAGGGACCATCGGGGGCATGTGCGCTTGTCACCTTGAAGCGGTCCAGATATTGTCGGTGCTTGCGCATCCGGCGCCTCTCGAGGGCCTCTGCCGTAGACTCCGACTCTTGCTTCTCCTCGTCCATCCCGACCATCCCTGCCGCTCCACCCAACTCCATCACCGCTGTCATGCCGTTCCCCTGCAGACCACTTCGGAGCGGGGCTCTTCACTGGTGTCTGAGCAGCGCTTGCAGAGGCTGTGAGATGCCCACAAGTTGGAACCACGTCTGCTAACAGAGCGGTGGCTAGAGCCTGACACGGCGGTGCCTCGAAACGACGGCGTCTATAGTGTGATACGGCGACGCCCAGAGTGTGAAATGGTGGCGTGGCGATAGTGTGACACGTCACCGGCTAGATGTGAAAAGCCATTGGCTGGAGCGCAACACTGCCGCGGCAAGAGCATGGCACGGCGGCTGCTAGAGTGCGACACTGCCGCGGCAAGAGCGTGGCACTGCGGCTGCTATATAATGACAACCGGTAGCAGCTAGAGCACAACACAGTGGTAGCTGCTGGAGACTGACACGGCGTCGGCTAAAGCGTGACGTGACACGGCAACAGCTTGAGCGTAACATGGCGACAGCTAGAGCATGAACGGCGTCAGCTAGGGCATAACACGGCGGCTGCTAGAACACGACACAGCGGCGGCTAGAGCGTGACATGGCACCAGATAGAGCGTAGCATGGCACCGGCAAGAGCGCGGCACAAAAGCAGCTATAGAATGTCTTCAAGTAGCAGCTGGGGCGCAACACAGCGGTGTCTACAGCAGGAAATGCTGGCGATTAGAATGTGACACGGCATCGGTTTTTTGTAACACGGCGTCGGCTGAGCGTGACACAGCGGCAGCTAGACTAGGACGCTGTAGCAGCTAGACTGCAACACTGTGGCGGCTAGAGCGTGACACAGCTGCAGCTAGAGACAATGACGACTAAAGCGTGATATGGCGGCGATTATATTGTAACATGTCCGCACCTAGAGCGTGACACGGCAGCGGCTAGAGCATGAAATAGCGGCCGTTAAGGCGACAACAGCGGCAGGTTTGCTATATGGGCATCATCGAAGCTTGCTCGAGCGCAGAAGCAACAACCGCGATCACCGCACTGAAGGGTGCGCGGCCGCGGCCTCCTTGCGAGAGGATCCTCCACACCTCTCCTACTCGAGCAACCGATGCAGTCAAGAGGGTGCAAGTGGGGCTGCCAAAGCAGGGGGTGGTAGGGGGGAGGGGGGTGTCCATGCCAAAGTGAGGATGCTGAGTGACAGCTGTGATGGGGCTCTTGGTGTCCATGCCAAAGTGAGGATAGTGAGTGCGGGCTACGAAGGGGACCCACGCACCCATGCCGAAGCATCCGGAGGGAGATCGCCCGAGGAATCCCGGAGACATCGGTGAGCCCGGCGACTCTGAGGACGGCGACACAAGCTCCCCGAGGCTCCTGCGCTTTGCAGGTGGTGTGCCATACACAGGGTTCGCGCCCGCGCCTGCCGTCGAATCCGCCGCAGGCATCTCTCCGCACATCACCACCTGCACTCCGCCGAGCGCCCATGGCCCAAGGTCTCAGCCACGGCCGCATTCACACCTTGACTTCCGAGCCCTCGGACCTCCACATTCACGCTCCGCATCCTATGACACTGGTCTCCACCGATTGGCACAGTGGAGTCCCATCCGACGATGTGCACACGCCGAGGGATGCTAGTTCCGCCAAGAGGAGGGGTTGGGATGTGGTGCGAGATGGCTGAAGGGCAACACCAAGAGTGCCATGCGGGGCTGCGCACCTCCAACGTCCGCAGCACAAGGGTCCCTGCTCCGGCTGGCTGCAGCACAGTAACGCCTGTGGCGCGCCACCATCCCCCCTTAACATTCAGATTGAGCCTGCTTCAGTGCAAGCTGACGTGCCACAGGAAGGTGGTGCAGTCTAAAAATCCTAATCTGGAATCCTGATTCACCTTCCTGCCATCAGCTTTTCAGGAGAACGTGCTGTGACAGGACAGTCGGGAGGCAGCAACAGGCAGCAGGGGGCGCCACCTGGCAGGCAAACGATGAGGCAGTCGAGACATGCGGAACGCAGCTCGGATCCTGGGGTATCTTCTGAAGGTGCGGCAGCACTCAGCACGTGCGCAGGCTGGTGCAGTGCCCCCTCTCCACACCCTCCCCATCAAGTTAAATTCTCCCCCCTCTTCCGTCCCTTTCACTGTCGGGCTGTTTGCAGCGGGCCTGGTGCTCCCCACAGCTCTGACCTTCCCTCCGCTCTGAGGAAGACCACAGTGAACGTGCTCTCCCCAAAACACCCCCGTTGACTTTTAGCTGTCTCCCGTCCCCGTGCCCTGCAGGGACTGCTGCATCCACCCCTGTTCCCACCGGCATTCCAAGCCCACCCTCGCAACGTGCACCCCTGTGCACTTCCCACGGTCTGCTCCCATTGGGCCAGGAGGAGCCTGCGAGCTGAGCTGAGCTGGAAGAGAGAGCACCGCTGTGGTGCTTGCTGCGTGGGGAGGGTGGGGCGAGGCACTTTCTGAGATGACAGGGCGGGGGCTGGGAGGAATGGGGCGAGGCTGTGGCAGAGAAAACACAAGCGCGAGGGCTTCCCAGAAGCAGCGAGTTGGGGGCAGGGGGGAGGCGGGCGAGGCACCAAGGCGGTGGCAGTAAGGAGATGGACGAAGTGGCTCAGAACAGCCTCGTTGGCGAACAGCATACTGCCGCCACCGTCCCGGACCAGCACGAACACCAGCGCGGCGAGTCCGTACGCCATCAGTGGGTCGTCTTCCCGCCCTTCGAGAGCCTGAGCGCGCCCGGGTGGGTATGCACTCAGTGGGGTGTGCGCGTACTCCTAGCCGCAGGATTCTGGGCCTCAAAACAATCGGTATGGCGCCATAGATGTTGCAAGCAACTCAAGAATGCCGGACCTGCTGATGACCCGATGCATTACTCAGGCTTGGAGACCAGCCCTACGAAGCTGTCCTCTGCCACATCCACCCCAGGCTGCCAGTTGCGACGGCCAGCAGAAAGGCACCGAATCCCACCGCGCCCTGCATCCTGCCCCAGGGTAGGGGCAACGAGGCAGCATGGCTCGGCGGAAGACGGGGGAGGATTCCCGGCGAAGGGAGGCATAGATGACAGGAGGAACTTGACCCTGGCCAAAGTGCGCAGAGTGGGTTCCCGCAGCGCGCACCTTGGAGACGATGTGGCGGAGGCAGCCGTGCTCTGTACGGAGTAAGGCACGCCTGCTCAGAGGCCCCAGCCAAGCGCGCGCAGTCACGCCTGCGCAGCGGCCGCAGCCAAGCGCGCGCAGTCACGCCTGCGCAGAGGCCCCAGCCAAGCGCGCAGTCACGCCTGCTCAGAGGCCCCAGCCAAGCGCGCGCAGTCACGCCTGCTCAGAGGCCCCAGCCAAGCGCGCAGTCACGCCTGCTCAG
>LGRX02008789.1:41905-61000 GCA_001247695.2 Cymbomonas tetramitiformis
TCCCCGCCTTGACCAAAGCATAACCCCGCCAGGCTGTGCACTCCCCGCCTTGACCAAAGCATAACAATGCCAGGCTGTGCACTCCCCGCCTTGTGCCTTCCTCCTCCGTTGGCTCCCATATCCATCACCAGAGAGCTCATTAAGGGGTGTGCGAGAGTCGGATGGGGTGCCAATCGACTGATATTGGTTTGAGAGAAACTGCAGTGAGCTTCTCCCGGGCTCAGCGACGATGGTTACATCGAGAGAGGCTACATCGCAGTATTCAACGAGGAGTCCAGGCTCTCCCACAAGGCGCCTGCGCTGCCATTTCTTGCACCCGGAGCCGCCACTTGCGAGAGGAACTGGAGGGAGGGGCAAAGGCATACTGCTCGTCATCACGGCAGAGCTTGATGAGCTGCGAGACGCTGCCATAGCGCGCCTCCAGTGGCTGCGCGGGGGAGAGACCCTCCAGCGCCAGGTGCACCTTGTCAATCAGCACTGCCTGCGCTCCCGGCGCCTGCGCTTGCCACCACCTCCTCCCCCCTCCGTTGAACTCGGCTGCGTGATCTCTATGGGATGCTGTACCAGCACTCCCTGCTCGTTCCAGCGCCGGGCGAGGAGGCCTCTGTGGTCACAATCTCTCGATGGCCTTCGCGGCGGCGGGTGGCATCATCCTGAGAAGGCAGCGACTATCAAGCGGAGCTTGGGTTGTCACCCGGCCTGAACCAAGATTGCAAGGAGAAAACAGGATGAAATGTTAAGTGTTGGATGCTAACGTATTCCTTATCATATCCAAGGCAATGCTCCCCCTTCAGCCCGGCGGACACGGTCGAAAGCCTAGACCTTACGGCGCCTCTTCACAGAGGGATCCGAGTGCATCTGGGGTGCTATCAGAGGCACGGCGCCGGAGTGACGACCGGACCTGCTCTTCATCGTCACACAGAGAAGAACTGTTACCGCAGCTTTCCGCCATTCCCTGTGCAAGCCCATCGCTTTCCAGCCACCCTCAGAGAGCTTCTCGAGACATGCCCCCCTGGCCTGCGGAGGCCTGCGGAGGTCTCCAGCCACCCTCAGAGAGCTTCTCGAGACATGCCCCCCTGGCCTGCGGAGGTCTGCGAGGTCTCCAGCCACCCTCAGAGAGCTTCTCGAGACATGCCCCCCTGGCCTGCGGAGGCCTGCGGAGGCCTCCAGCCACCCTCAGAGAGCTTCTCGAGACATGCCCCCCTGGCCTGCGGAGGCCTGCGGAGGCCTCCAGCCACCCTCACAGAGCTTCTCGAGACATGCCCCCCTGGCCTGCGGAGGCCTGCGGAGGCCTCGAGCCACCCTCAGAGAGCTTCTCGGGACATGCCCCCCTGGCCTGCGGAGGGCTGCGGAGGGCTGCAGAGGGTTGAGCACACACCGCCAGGGCTGCAGGGCACAAGGCTAGTCCCGCCAAGTGCAGTGGGCTTGAGCACACACCGCCAGGGCTGCAGGGCACAAGGCTAGTCCCGCCAAGTACAGTGGGCTTGAGCACACACCGCGGGGGCTGCAGGGCACAAGGCTAGTCCCGCCAAGTACAGTGGACTTGAGCACACACCGCCAGGGCTGCAGGGCACAAGGCTAGTCCCGCCAAGTACAGTGGACTTGAGCACACACCGCCAGGGCTGCAGGGCACAAGGCTAGTCCCGCCAAGTACAGTGGACTTGAGCACACACCGCGAGGTCTCGAAGGGCCATGGGCAATGCAGGGACGACTTACGCACGGGCCGAGGTGATGCAAATGTTCCAACGTGGAAGAGCGACTTAAAAGAGGTCGACGCTGTTTGCACTTGCCTGTGCAGGCTCCTCTCTTGCAGCTTCAGCCACTTTCCGCTTCCTAAGGTTCGACATGTACTGCATGATGTTCTGCTGGGTGCCGCCCTTGCCGGAGGGCTCACGGGCGGGGAACTGAGCATGAAGCACGTCCCCGAGCACGGCCGTCGCGGTCTCTTAGGGGCGCCTCCCTTCATTAGTCACAAGAATCAAAGCTTCGACCGGGAGAAAGCAGAGCGTTTTCGAGACGCGCACTCGCCTCTCCGTAGATGAGAAGGGTGAGGCACTTCCGTGGCCTTAGCCAATACAGGATGCTGAAGGGAAAACCCTGAGAGGCCACTTCATGCACGTCCGAGGCAGTGTGTTACTGCTGGGGCTAGAGGGATAAGCTGTGGCGGTGAACGGTAGGACTTGGCACCTGAAGGCGCTTAGCTTTACCCTTGCCCCTGGTCTGTTTCGGCGGTGGGGGTGGCATCAAGGCTGTGCGAGGACTGATACCCATCTTCTCATCCTTTCCGGATGCCGCCACGACCTGGCAGTAGCCGCTCGCTATCCTCACACGCGACGCAACACGGGGAGGGTGGCGTCGCGCGCGCGCGGCACGTGGCGCCACGCGCAGGCGAGACCCGCTGGAACAGAGACGCAGTGTAACAGAGGCTGACAGACCTTGTGAGACAGAAAAGCCAGAGGACGGGCATCGGAGGTTGTTCTTATCGGTTTAAAATTTCGCACAAACGAGAAGCCGGGTTATGAGTCAAATTTGGCAGCTGATATCGGGGAGCGCCAACGCGCAAAGGCCCGCAGGGTACAGGTGGCCCCGCTTGAGAGTGTTCGTGCAGAGGTCGCGCTGCTTGAGCCTTTTTTTCACAACGGACGAGATTTAGTCCGCTTCTATGAAGTGCGGCGGAAAGTGAAGTGCTCTTACTAACAAGGACGGATCAGCGGAGCATAGGGTAAGTCGTTGATAGTGTATCGTTGAACGTGTGTAGGGGAATTGGGTATTAAAACCATTCGGGGAGGTTCACCTTGTGAGCTTGATCTCTTAGATGATCGACCTTACTTATTCCCTGTTATATCACACACAATCTTTGAGAGATAAACAAACGAGAATACTGGAGGCGGAGAGAATAAGTTTAGCAAATTTATGACGAGCGAATACCTCAGCAGTAACTTCGAGAAGAGGGTCGTCATGTTCGTTGCCATCAAAGGCAAAGGGGTCCCTGTGGGGAACTTCGGACCCGCATGGCTCGAGGAAGGTGCCGTTTTCAACATTGTCAAAGTCATAAGGATCTTGATTGCTTTGTGCACTGTTTGATTTAGTCGGCTCGACGACCAGACCTGGAAATTCCTCGTCGCCATCTTCGGGGAAGTCGTATGGGTCAGCCACTTCTTCCTTCCCTTTTTCCCCTTCCGAGTGGACGTGTGCCTTTGCAGATTTGATTCTCTGCGTTTTCTTCAGTGGCATCCTTGCTCACTGCACGACGCGCTTGTTTTCTACGAAACTTGCTTTCTCAGGACTCGTGAGTTAGACCCATACTAACCCTTTCTCAAGGTTCGAATGTTGTATAGAGCATACAATATTTAGGGCACGTAATATTCATATAGTACTTCAAATACTTGCTACCATTGTGAGACTAGCCAACATGCATAGAGCTCTCCAAGTCAAGTGCTTCGAAGGTGAGTACTGCAAGAGTGGATTCAAATTCAAACTGGGTGAAGAGGATAAAATACGTAAGCACGAGTCAGAAAACAAAGGTAGCTGGTGCTATTCTATTTTTGACTATTTCTTCTTTACTTGGGCGGAATCGAGTCTATTGAAGGTTGAAGACGGGGATCATACGCATTATTTCAGAAAGCTTCGAGTTGAAATACACCCAACTTGCAAGCCGAAGCCACACGGCCAGAAAGGTTCGCCCTGATGAGTGGAGAACTGGCTGGAGATTTTGATTTCCCTCCCGTCCGCTCGCCATCGCCATCGAGGCCCTCGCCTCGCGTCGGGACTCGTTTCCTTACCGTTTGTACCAGTGATGACATTATATTGAATATAATGTCGACATTAGCAGTAGCAGCAGTTCGATCGACACGACAGTAACATACACAGTAGTTCAACAGTATATTGGCGACATTATATAATGCTCAATAGAATGTCGGGAACATTATATTGGACATTATATAATGTGACCCTATATAATGTCGAAAATATGTTATTAAACAAGTAGTTTGGGCATTATATCGATACCTTATATCGACGAAAACGGCATGCATCTCCGCATAATATGTTATGTTAGTGCAAGTACATGGTATGTTAGTGCAGGTACATGTTATGCCAATGCGATTAGTTCAATTGGTGCAGGGACATGCTATGTCTGTGCGATATAATGTCATTACTGGTGTTATATTCACTGTATTGATGACAAAAGCAGCTGCTATTTATCATATAACCATATAAATAGTCAGGCACATATGATATATCACATCTATGGCGTCCTTAGGATCATACGTCTAAAGTGAACAAGGCACTCTATGCATCAATGTCATCTTCTTCCTCAAGGAAGCCCGCCTCACGGAGCTCAACCTCGTGTTCAACCACTGCCGATTCCTCATTCTTGGCCAGGTGATCCCAATCAACCGCGGGGTCCAAGTCAGCCCCTTCCAGAGCAGGCAACTTGTAGGTTGGGTCATCGGGGTAGTTCTTGTAGATGTTGACGATCTCATTGAGAGCTTCAGGTGAGCGACGTGTACGTCGTAGGCCCACAATCAAACCAGCAATGTTGAAGATCCTCTCGCACTCAATCTGGGAACCGGGGATACCGAGTATGGCGCGAGGGCGACAGGAGCGATGAAGGGGAAGTTCTTCTCATTCAGAGACCACCAAACTAGCACACCACCAACTTTCTCGATATCCTCCAAGGAAATGCGCAGACCTCGGAACTTCTTGAGTTCCGCCACCATGTCCGGCATGCAATTTGAGCCTACCGGAATATCCTAGTTCACTAGATATCAGAGGGTCCCGAACTGCGATGGATAAACTCTCGTAAGATGAATAAACCCTAAGCTAGATATAGGTGATATACCCGGAACGGTCTCGGAAACTAGCCTACCTGTGACACAGCGTGTGTCACAGCACGAACCTATAGATCAGTCAGCAGTCCAGTGTTGGTCCTAGGAGTCTGTCATAGGGGCCTGCACTGGGACTCCCAGTCAGGGCTGCCTATACATATTCCAGCACACCACCCCAGCACTGTGGGTGGTGACTAGCTAGGAGAGTCAGAAATGTAAATCTCTAGGGCAGAAGCCAGGGTGACAAGTCCTAACTGCTAATCCAACTGTGTTATTCTGATACACAAATTGAAACCCTCTAGCCGGCACAAGAGCAGAAACACACAGGCACTCAGGTCCTGCTAAACTACTGAAAAGCACTGTACCAGCAAGCCAAATTGAAGAATATAAAGGTGTCAAAGTAAAACCAGATTGAAGACCGTGTTGGGGTCAAAGTACATCACGGTACACCACCAGAAAGTGGTGCACTGCCAGAACCAGTAACATAACTACTCGGGGTCAAAGTTCGGAGGAGCACCTTCACCACATCGATCACCGTAGTAGCCCGCAGTAGCACGGCGGAGCAATACGGGGCGGCCAAAGTGTAAGGTGTCGATCACCGAAAAATCATTCGCCAGAGAATTTGACGGAGTCGGAGTTGCTGATTCGTCGATCACGGGAGGCTGCACCGCACCGGGGTACTGCCCGACGGTGGGGCCTCGTCATCTGAAGACGATGCCGGCGACAGCGGAGGACCGTCCTAAAATAACATGGCAGGCGGCGGCGGCCCGGGATGCCATGGCACCGGAGCCATATAGAGGCCCTGCCGCCTCTGTTCCCGCCGGTGGAGACGAGGTGGAATAGCACACGGCACCGTAACAAGCGGTGCCTCCTCTCCCCTGCACAACACAGGCTGCGGCGCAGCCCGACCCGATACCTGCACAGGGTCGATGCCATTGGCCACCGTATAGGTGGCAGCTCCCACTCCCACGACAGAAATCAAGAGAATGAAGGAAAGTAGAAACGGCATCCCCCATAAGCCCGCGTGGGCGGGGAAGCCCCACGGAGGCTTCCCACGGCCGTGGCTGCGGGGAGCACCGTCATGCCAATCTCCCAGAGCACCACCAGAGTGAGGTGCTCGGGCTGCGGGCGTCGGCGAGTGATTTGCCGAGATTGTCGAAGCCCGCGGCTTCACGACGAAGCTGCCGTCGGCGAGGTCCTCGTAATCGTCCGTGTCGTAACCCGTGAGATCAACCTGTCCGATGGCGGCGTGGTTCATGGTCTGAACGAACCCAGCGAACTCACCGTCCGCGTCCGCTGTGGTGGTCACCCGCGCCGATTGAAGTGGCGCGGGCTTCACATCATTTCCCTGCGAGACAGGCATAGCAGGGGCCGGCACGGCGGATGCCGATGCCGCCGCACCACCTGCCGGAACCTGCTCCTCCGGTGTGGCCACCGCTGCGGCAGGTCCGCACACCAGAGCCGAAGCCTCCTGCCCGATGCCGGCAGGAGGCGGGAGAGATGCGTGGGTGTAATGTACCTGCGGGTTGGCCGCGGAGTGAACCTCCGCGGCAAGATCGTCGAGCCGGCGGAGAATGTCCATAAGCTGTTTCGACAGACTGGCACCCCGCTGAAATTATTTACGTTGGCCCTCAAAGCATATTCTTAGCATTTACCATGTGACGTGCACGATATCGTCTTCCACGGTTGCTTGACATGGCAGCGTACAGTGAGCTGCACGAGATCTTGAGGCCTTACGCTCCCCATCTCCCAAATTCTCATAATGCTTCTTGAAGTTGCACGTGGCAGTAAATATTATATGCTGAATTATTCTATCAAGGTTTTTTTCCTTGGGGGCCTCGAGAGACGAGTATTATCATTTATATTGTGGAATGTTATCGAAAACGCAATTATATTGTTTCGATCATCGATGCTCAACAGTGCACCGTTTATACACCGATCCACTGCGTTGCAGTCCGCTGACCTCGCGTCATCGCGATTGAAACCTGGGAAAACGCTTAGCATCAGCAATTTTTGGAGCACTGGAGACTCGAACGGATACGAAAGCTAGCTGCTCTAGATTTAATTTACTGTGATCTACATACACATATAGAAATCAGATAAACACATTCGAAACAGGATGATTGCTCCGTCACCCCCCACTCTGGAGGGAGTTATGCAGCTGCTAATAGGATATCAGCAAGAAAATGGTGTCAGCTTCGTTGACATGTTGAAAGAGATCGTGATGCGGCTTTCAGCCAGCCCGGCTCAAGTCGACCCGGTGGTTTTCCCTGGTGGTGATGGGAGAGCCGCACGGAAGTGTCTTCAGGAGCGGGCGCTCCTGATGTCCCTTCGGATATCCGCCGGAATAGAACATGAACTCCGGCCTCGTTCTCCCCTGCTGACCGATCACGTCGGCTCAATTTTTGTCAAAGTTCCTGCCATTCGAACACCAGCCCGCGTTCCTCAACAAGCGCGAAGCTTAATTTTTAGAGGCCCGCTGCTTAATTATATTTGTGTTTCCGAGCTTATTTGCTATGTAGGTTTGATCGAGACTTGAGTTTGCGCCTTCAGGTTCGCCTTGGACGCCTGTGACGAGGAACGAGGATGGCAAGCAGTTGGCGCACGTTGTGGACTCCACGGTCATCAACCTGGTCAGTGGCGAGGAAGGTTTCATCGGCGATGACCTTCTCATGGACAACGAGAAGCAGACGTGCTCTCCTGTTGGGAGAAGAACGGTGAGAACACTTACTCTAAATTCTGACTTCGACGGGAATGTCATATTTTGTCACGCGTGCTTGCCGAGCGTGAGAGTTGATCAGTTCGTCACACGCGCCATCGCTTTGTCTATGAAACTTTTGAATGACGTGCAATGAGTTTTTTGTTCAACGAGTTTCACGATTGCTATGTAGATACCAGAATGAATGCTTTTTAGGTGTAGTGCTCGACAGCATTTCCGTTGCCAAATAACATTTGTATTCTTGTTAAACAGGTCACTCCAGCAGAAGTCGTCGAGGGTAAGGTGCTGTTGTACTACAACGAGAAGGCATTCCAGGAGGACCAAGAATTCCGGCCGAATTCCTCCAAGTTTTTGGTGGGAAGCAACGTCCAAAGGTGATGCTTCTTTGGCATCACAGCGCGTCGTTTGTCCTCATGAGCGCAGGGGACTCCTGCGGGTTGCGCTGCGCTAACTCAGTACAATAAAGACCAACGGATTTTGGGCAGCCCGTCGATGCATTGCATTACGCATTGCATTACATCTTATGTCGCCCCCGGTATGGCGTCGCTTTGGGACCGACACACTCGCCCCCGGCAGTGCGTCGCTCTGGGACTGGCAGGCTCGCCCCCGGCTGTGCGTCACTCTGCGACCGGCAGGCTCGCCCCCGGCCGTGCGTCGCTCTGCAACCGGCAGGCTCGCCCCCGGCTGTACGGTGCGACCGGCAGGCTCGCCCCCGGCTGTGCGTCGCTCTGCGACTGGCAGGCTCGCCCCCGGCTGTGCGTCACTTTGTGACTCCCAGGTCCCCCCCCGGTTGTGCGTCACTTTGTGACTCGTAGCCTCGCCCCCGGCTGTGCGTCGCTCTGGGACTAGCAGGCTCGCCCCCGGCAGTGCATCACTTTGTGACTTGCAGGCTCGCCCCCGGCAGTGCGTCACTTTGTGACTCGCAGGCTCGCCCCCGGCAGTGCGTCACTTTGTGACTCGCAGGCTCGCCACCGGCAGTGCGTCGCTCTGTGACTCGTAGGCTCGCCCCCGGCAGTGCGTCACGTGGCTCGCCGGCAGTGCATCGCTCTGGGACTAGCAGGCTCGCCCCCGGCAGTGCGTCACTTTGTGACTCGCAGGCTCGCCACCGGCAGTGCGGCGTCGCTCTCAAGGAATCGATGCACACGGGGTAAGCCAATTGCCAGTGCACATGTTTTTCAAAACTTTGTTTGAAACAACAAAGCAACGCGTGATAGCATATTGTTTACACTACCTGCTTACGGAATGTGCGAATGTGTTTCTTGAGAAGCAGGCACGAGATATAGCCTTCTTAAATCCCGTAAGTATAATAACATCAAATGAAGCGCATGTAGTCTTTCAAGTGATATCCTCAGCGAATCACCTGCGTGCGCAATTCACGCGTCCGATGCTACACTTGCCCGGAAACGTCCATGCCTGCGGAACATTCACGCCGCGGTCGCGGTTCGAACCCATAAGACAAGTCATAACAATAACAATAGCACGCGACTTGACTCGAGAGTTTTGCTTTAAAGTTATTTCGCAAACAGATCGGTGAAGTTCGAGTAGAGGAAATCAAACAGCGTTACACATTATTGCGATTCTAGCGCGCTACGGAAAGGTGTTTGACGCGCAATATGCACAGACGCAGAACTTCTCACTTCGCGCACAAGGTCCCCCTACAAATTTAGGACGCCTGTACCCGGCATGTACCCGGCATGTACTTTGGCAAGGTACATATGTACCTACCCACTCCCAACTTGGGGCCCAAAACTCAGTGAAAATCCGAGTTGTAAAAAAGTGCAATATTTCCACATATATGTCAAGGCCATGAGTGACTAAGACATCCTTGACAAGTTTCGATGTAAACAAATGAGTTATTCCTTCAGAAATGGACATCCGGAAAACAGGACTGGCGTGTACCTACGTACCTACGTGTACCTACGTGTACGTACCCCGTCGACGGGCACACACTTCCAGAACGGTGCATGCGGGGTGCATGTGTACGCAATCGAGTGAGTACACATGCACCCAGCATGCACCGGGCGGGTACATGTAGATACATGCCGGGTACATGGTTCGCGTACACATGCACTCAACGTGTACCATGCGGTACATGCTGAGTACATGCTGAGTACATGGTGCCTCGTACACATGTACCGGTCATGTACCAAATGGCAGACTAGTGCATGTTGGGTACATGTGAACGCACCCCCTTAGTACGACGTGGGTACATAGTAACTCCACGCGCGTTATATATGGCGTGCACGTGTACCGACAATGTACCATGTGTGAATTTAACAATTCACCATAACAAAAACGATCATTATATACAATTACATTTACCTATGTTTATCTATCATGCCTCATCGTCACTGGGATTCTCATCTCGGACAATCTGCTCAAAGAAGTCGGCTAGCGGATCCAAGACCACCGAGGTTTCCATGCAAGGATGCTTTCGAATCACCACTTGAGAAGCAATCTCCTCGGCAAGCATAAAAGGTTCTTTTCGATCGAATTCGTAGAAGGAGGTCTGGGAAGGACTAGAAGGACTGGGTCCAATACGTAGAAGCAGTTTGAAACACTATCCGCTCCTATGATGGAATGCCTCGCACGCAAAGCGGCCGTTAAAGCTTTAGTTGGCTTCTTGAGCCACGAAACCTTGACAAGCACGTACGGTCTTCCTCCAAGCTCCACTCGATAGATGTCATCCACCCGGCCGAACCTGGAATATAAGCATCCCCCCCCTCCCGACATCAAGCACGTATGTACCATCACATCGATATCAAATCAGTCTCGCACCGCTCGGCTCGTGCATGCATGTTCGGCCTGCACACTACTGTACACTGGTACATGTGTACCCAGCGTGTACCCAGCATAAAGCCATGACGGGTACATATGTACCCACACGTTCCCATGTTAGGTGTGTATGTACCGAGGGTGTACGGGTACTGGCGGTACATGATTGTGTACTCACCGGTCTGTTTGTTCCTTTGTTTGCTCGCGACCTTTCGTCCTCACCCTCTCGACGTAAAAGGATCGGAAGTAACATTGCACTGTCTTGAACTTTTTGTCCATGGATGCGGTCCGGAACTTCATCGTACCCACTTGCACTCGATTGAACTTGCGGCATCGAGGAGGGCAACCTTCGAGTAGAGCGCGCTCATACTCTGTGTATTGTCTTCCCAACCATGGGGTGGGGTCCAGGTCGATGTGCATCTTGTACTTGGCGGTACCCGGTGCCTTTGACCTGAAGGTGCGCCGTCTGAAAACAACACATGGCGCCTAAGCACTACGGAAATGCCGGGGACGTATGTACCGCGCGTGCACTTCATTACGGATGCAGGCTAGGTGCAAATGTACCGGGCCAGCACTGGAAACGGTTGCGACCGGGTGCACACGTACTGGCCTATGGTGCATGGTGGGTACACGTGCACCCGCAATGCTCCACATGCGAACTTACTTGGAGATGAGGTGGTTGTAGTTCTCCACGAGTTCCTCGAGATTTATGTAGTGCTGGATATTGTTCCTCATCCACTTGGTCAGCTGCTGTTGCTCGAGGTCGGTGAGATTGTGGTTTTTCCCCACGTTGTTGACGCCAACCGGGTCCACGGTGATGACCTTCGTGTGGAACGGCATTGGCACCTCTTGGCGTAATGCCATGAGGAGTCCACGCACGAACCGTATCATGTCCTGTCTGCCGATGCCGTTCATGATGCTCTGTATTGGAAACGCGTTGTTCTTCACCCATCTCCCGATCTTCCCATTATACGACTCGAACACGTACATCCAATACTCGCGAACCGGCCCGAGGTCAAACATCTGATCGACCGTGTGCGAAAGCAAGTGCGTGTTAAGTACCCACCAATGTGGTGAACACATTCCCCGAGTGCTCTCGATGTTCTCGAACCATTCTTGTACATACTTGTCCAATGACGCCTTGTCCTGTATCGACACACGCCCCGTGCAAGGTGGGTGCAAGCGTACCGGGACATTCAATGTACCGGGTACAAAGCAAGTACATACGCACCGTTATTCTGTTACATAGGTACCCGGCATGCACCGCGCCGGGTACGCACCGGGGGCGTTTGTACCAGGCGTGTACCTCGTAAATGTACCCTACGTGCTTGCAGTTGCAGGTGTCATGTGGGATGGAGGAGCATATTTTATCGCACCTTCGGGATGACCTTGTGCGAAGTCAACTCCCTTATGATGGTGGTGAGGTCTCCAACAATCTTGGCGAGTGGATTAAAGGAATTGTCATCGCGTGGCCAAGCCGCGAGAGTTGCAAACATGCCGGAGACGAACATTACCAAGTACTCGTGCGCTTTCAGCTTCTTCGCCCTTCCATCCATAGCAAGCTTCAACAATTTCCATTGGCCACTTCCCCAAGCTCGTGGAAATTCGCCATCTCTAGCCCAAAAGCCAGCGGCATCCAATGAGCGATAAGAATTGGTTTTGACGTCGGGAATCTGCCAAGGAGAATCTCGCATGGTGTATTTGCCCTTTTCGCCTGCAAGCGACCCCCCCTTCCCCCCCTTCATCACATCACTGCTTTGCTCGTGCGAAACATGTCGGGTGCGCGTGTACCCGCAGAATACCTTGCCCGGGTGCACGCCCGGTACACATGCCCCAGGTGCACATGATTGTACCGGCCATGTACCCGTTGACAGGACCATACTAGCAATGTCGGAACAATGACAAGACAGAGTCAACATGAATTTTCGTATGTGAATATGGAAATTTTAGCAGGGTCTCCGGCGCACAAGGTGACCATAAGAAGGGATTTCCGGCATCTTTTGTTTCACGTCCCTGCGTCTTTCCCGGGTACATATGTACCCAACGATTCCCAGGTGCCGTACATATGCACCGTGGATGCACCAAATATGGGTGCACATGTACGCAACACGCGGGTGCACGTCCGGTACATGAGCCCCAGGAAGGTACCCGTGCAGCTCTGTACGCATAGATGCATGCATACCTGTGGCCCACCAGTTAGCCTTGATGCCTTCTTGCTTCGCCCATTGGCGGACTTTGTCGTCGAAATCGGCACCCATCAGAGAGTCGCAAACATGCTCGCCTAGGTTCTTGATGAGGTGCATGAGGGCGATAAGATAGTCCATGGATTCGTCCCAATAGGGCAATCGCGAGAATTCGGCCGGAAGCTTCACCCCACACGCCGACATGAAACTTTGGATATGCGTCTTCGTAAAGAAACCACTTTCCGACAACTTCGCGTGCTTTTTGGCGTGGTAGCGAATATCCTCGTCCGTGCGTAAAGGATAACTTACCGGCTCTGTGCACATCGCGTGAGTTTAGTGTAACAAAGGTTCGGTACACGCCGGGTGCACGCGCACTTGGCCAGCACGAATGAGTACGTACTCGCGAATACACGCGCACCTACAAGAGGTACACAGCGGGTGCGCGTGCACCGGCCTCTACTCAATCATAAGAATGGGCCGTGGCACTCACCGGGATCCGATTCCGTACGGAACGTGTACCGCATGCCGTTGAAGACGTCGGAGAACCAGGCCTTATGCATGCATTTGAGGCAGGCGAAATACGCCCCCACATCCATGCGGCATGCGCCATCCATCAAACCCTTAATGTCGAAAAGCATCTTGAAAAGCATGCATCGGAGGTTGAACGATTTCTTCTCGAGCACATCGTAACATGGCACACCTTCCCAAAGCTCTAGAAGTTGGTCCACGAAGAGCTCGTATATCGGCTGCGTGCTTTTTGGTTTCGTTCCGTTGCAAATCCCCCACAACTCCGTATTCACGAACTTCCCCCGGATGGCGGGGTGCAAGTTGAGGTATTGAAATGTAACGGGGAAAACGCCGCGGAGGTCCTTCCATACGGTCGCCCCATCCGCGCAGCCCAAGAGCACGACGTTCCGGGAGTCCTTAAAGAAGTTGGGGTATTTCTCGCGCCGTCTCTTCCACGCCGGCGAATCTGCAACCAAGCAAGCCGTGTGATATCATGGTTGATTGGGTACAGACTGGGGGTACACGCCGGGTACGCACGTACGAGGTGCATGAACTAGTGCACCCGCTATGTACGTGGGGTTCGAGTACGCTAAGGGTACATATGCACTGGAATCTTTCGACGGGACGGGCGATTTACACACCCCACATGTAGTGCATCTCGTCTTCGGTAGGAACGTGCTTTGCATGCGCGAGCATGTCTGCCGCCAACTCCGGGTGCGCGTACATCCTCCTTAGTAGGTCCTTGATGTCCCAATAGTAGAAGGTCGTGCGCCCAAGGCGCTTCTTCTCCGGCTTCGCCATCATTTTCTCGTCCCACCGATCCGCGCCACATTTGGGGCATGTGGTGCACCCAGCATTCGACCCATCAAATCGGCAACAGCCGTTCACGCATATGTCCACAATCTTATGCGGAAGCCCGAACGCTTGGAATTGCGAAATCGCGGCGTTGAAACTTTTCGGGAGCGTGTCGCCGGGGTATAAGTTTGGAAGGCGCTCGCGAAGGATGGTCAACAAATCCGTTAAGGAAGCTTGGGTAAGGTTGTGCGTCAGGTTCCACTCAATCAACTCCAAGACAAGAAGTACGGTTGTGTCCTCGTTTCCCGCGTCATCCTGCAAAAACAAAGACCTAGGACACAAGTCAACATCAATATATACACATGCGGGGTACGCATGTACGTGGCATGTACCCCTTCAGTGGGTCATATGTACCCGTGATGTACTATCACGGGTACACACCGGGTGCACGCGCACCCACCATGAACTACTCGCCAGGGATCATGGCTTGTGAACACGTACCTGCCACATTTCCGCAAGCTTTTGTATTAACTCTCCCACCATGTCACTCTGACCGCCGTCATCCTGAAGCACGTCGTCCTCAAGCTTGTCGTCTTCAACCACGGGGGCCTCAAAAAAGGTGTCGACAATCGGCGTAGGCACGAAAATCGGGTGTGCCCTAATTTCGAGCATGCACTCATTGATGGGGAATGAAATGTTCCAGATCTCCGAACCGTAATGAAGGGATATCTCAACATCATCCGCTACCAGATCGTAGTAGAAACCATTTCGCATCCATCCCGGGTATAAGGCGGGATTCGAGTGCTCGATGTTGTTAAGGATGCCGACCATAACTCCCCATGCATATGTCCTTTCATCGACCACCGTGCCATCGAGGAGGGCCGCCTTCACGACAAAATTGGCGCCGGGGGGTAGATAAGGGAGGTCATCACCCACGGGTGCCGGCGCATCTTCAACGGCGACGGCGGGCGTCTCTCCCTCGGCGAGTACAAAAGGGATCGGCGGCAAGGGTGCCTCTCCCTCGTAATTCTTCGCGATTCCCGAAGGCCCGGCGCCATCCGCCGGCATTTCGAAATCGGGGGGACGGAGAGGCAGATGCTCACGATGATCATGCTGAAATCTGTATAGGCAGCCCTGACTGGGAGTCCCGGTCAGGCCCCTATGACAGATCCCTAGGACCAACACTGGACTACTGACTGATCTGTAGGTTCGTACTGTGACACACGCGGTGTCACAGGTAGGCTAGACACCGAGACCGTCCGAGACCGTTCCGGGTATATCTAGCTTAGGGTTTATTTATCTTACACAGTTTATCCACACGAGTACGGGACTTTCTGATATCTAGTGTACTTGGATATTCCGGTAGGTCGTGGCCCCATCCACGTTTTCATTCCACTTGCTACCTTGGCCATGATTGGCTAAGCAGCCGCTTGAAGAGGTGGTGCGCACTTGCGCGTTTGGGTGCGACTAGGATTCGGACATGATTTTACGGTAGACGTCCTTTTGCGGCTGCGAGTCATGGGCACCGCGCGTTGCTATTGCTCGGTTGTGGCAATGTTCATTTACGTTGCTTTACCTGCCCTGATCCCGCTGGTTTACGTATTTTGGGCTGGTGCTCCGGACGCCTTCGACCACATCGACATTTGCAAGTGCCCTTCGCTCTTTTCGCCGCTCCGCACGTTCTGCCGTTACGTCATCCCTCCATTTCCGCCACAACACCCAGACGTGCTACCGCGCATCATCTTTTCTCTGGCTTTCAGAAGAATGGCGACATCTACACGAGCTCGTAAACGCCTATTGAAGGACTCCGACTTGGACGCCTCTATACGGCTTTTGGATGCGGTTCGGGACACTCCGACCGCTAGCACTCCACCTGTGGTGCCCCCTGCTGTTTCCAGCAACTCCGACACCGCTGTCGCGTTGCGGAAGCATCTCGTTGACCAACACGCTGCGGTCGACGTGGTCTACAAGGGGAGACTACATCGGGCTTGGGCCAAGGGTATCCGCGAGGATATCCTTGGTTCCAAGAAACATCATTATCGTGGTACCGACGACACCGACAGCCTCTCCGAGTTGGTGGTGCAGCTTCGGACCGAGTTTGAGTCCGCTGGGCTGGACTTGGCCCCCTTTGACCTCGACGACCCCGCCTCTCTGGTTATCGAGAAGGTGAATGGGCTCCTCTATGACGTCTTGGCCCTCGTCGTGGAGCGGAACTCTGTGGCCGACACCTGGCTTCGGGGTACGGACTCTTCGGCTGACCGAGATGGACGTCGTGCCCTCATCGACATCATCAAGGGGAGCGTGCCGACAGTCCTTCGCGAGAGCCACCAGCAGGGGCATGCGGCGCTTCGTTATCCCGCAGGCGTTGACCCGCAGCCGATCTTGGCTCGTGAGCAACGTCTGGTGCGGGATAACCGCGCTCCTGACTGGCAGCCCACCGACGAGACCCGTAAGCTGTCACTCTACAACCGCCTCGACCCGATCTTCTACGCGGCGGTGAAGGTGCGTTATCCGCTTGCGGGTGACCTCGGCGGAGTCACTCTCCGCTCGCTGCAGGCTCTCGTCGTGGCCATCTTCCAGGCATGGGCGCAGTCGGACGAGGGGGCGTCGGCGCGTGAGAAGCAGGCACTAGGGACGGGCGGTAAGCCCTCTGCGCTTATCACGTCGTCTGAGTACGCCGTTCTGCTCGAGGAGATTGCGGCCTTGAAGGCCTTGGTGCGAGGTGGCCGTGCGGGCGGGGGGCAGCAGCCGCAGCCGCAGCATCGGGGGAAGCAGCATCCGAGGGGGTTTCGCGTGGGTGCGGGCAACCCCCCCGCGGTCGGCTTCGACCGCGACAGCATGAAGGCCAGGCCGCTGTGCCACCGCTGCCGCAAGGCCGGTAAGGGAGAGGTGTATCACCCGTATCGCGACTGCCCGCTTGGCGGTCGCCAACACTCACCAGCCACGGCCGCGGCTTTCTGCATTCCCATTGAGCAGGAGGACGCGGAAGGCCTGCACGCATTGGCGCTCGTGCAGGTCTTCCAGGACGCGGCGGACAGTGGACCGGAGGCCTTCTCGCATGCGGCGTTGGCGTATGGTCCGCCCGCGGTACTCTCAGCGGACGGCGTCGGTGGGATCGACGTGGCGGCCTACGGGTTCAGCGTACCGCCTCCGCCTTCTGGCGGGACCGACGACGAGGACATATTGCGGCGGCTTGATGCCCTCACCTCTGAGGTTCAGGCCGCCCAAGAGCAGGTACATTACACCCACGCATCCTTTGTTCCTGGGAGTGCGGTTGGGGAGCATGCATCGGCTTTGGTGTGTGGCCCTGCCGCTGCGGCGGGGATCACACCGGAGGGGCAGGTTCCGGCAGGTGGTGCGGCGGCATCGGCGTCCGCCGTGCCGGCCCCTGCTATGCCTGTTTCGCAGGCGAAGGATGTACGGCCCGCGCCGGTTCAATCGGCGCGGGTGACCACCACAGAGGCGACACGCGGTGAGTTCGGAGGCTTCGTGCAGACAGTGAATCACGCCGCCGTCCACCCCTCTGACCTGACAGGCTATGACACGGACGACTACGAGGATTACGCCGACGGTACTTTCGCCGTGAAGCCGCGGGCTCCGTCCGGTGCTATCGGATGCGGTGTGCCGCCTTTCGGCTTTGGCACTCCGGCGATCGGCGCTCTTGCGGTGCTCTCTCTGTTGTGCATTTCTTTTGCAGGTGTGTCTGCTTCGGCGTCCACAGCTTCTGCCGTGTCGGCATGTGCACCGGCTACGGAGATGCCTTCGCCTGGTGGTGATCTCGATTGGGAGGCTCCGTCATTTTTCTCTACGGATGATTTTCTTGATCCGGTGATGACGGCTCAGGGTCTCCTATTGCCTGACGATGTGCCACAGCTTCAGCCGCCCGAGCCTCCTGACACTTTGAGCTTTTTAGCATTTCAGGATTTGGCTCAAGCGGATTTGGGTATTGACATGGCATTCTACTACGGCATGGCCTTACATGAGAGCGGTCCTCTTGATGCGGGGCACTATTATGGAGCTGGTTACTTTACTTCCTACTATGGGATGGACTTCCGTGAGGCCACCGCTGGCTACTTTGGTACTGTCGATTGACTTCTTGCTCACTCTGGAGGCACACCAACATGGTGGTGTGCAGAACTCCTGTGACTTCAAAGACTTCTTCAATCTGGTTTATGTTTTGCTTTGACTACTTTACAATCTTCAAACTGGCTTGCTAGCACGGTTCCTTTCACTTGTTTAGCGGTGCCTTAATTGCCCGTATGCTTTTGTTCACGTGCTACCTAGAGGTTTCCAATTTGTGTATCAGAATAGCACAGTTGGATTGGCAGTTAGACTTGTCACCTAGCTCCTGCCCTAACACTTAACAGCCTTACATCTTCTGACTCTCCTAGCCAGTCACCACCCACAGTGCTGGGGTGGTGTGCTGAAATCTGTATAGGCAGCCCTGACCGGGAGTCCCGGTCAGGCCCCTATGACAGATCCCTAGGACCAACACTGGACTACTGACTGATCTGTAGGTTCGTACTGTGACACACGCTGTGTCACAGGTAGGCTAGACACCGAGACCGTCCGAGACCGTTCCGGGTATTTCTAGCTTAGGGTTTATTTATCTTACACAGGTTTATCCACACGAGTACGGGACTTTCTGATATCTAGTGTACTTGGATATTCCGGTAGATCATGCTGATGAGGGGGTATATTAACCTTGCCGTATCCGTAAATCCTTTTGTGCCTACGCATCGTCCATACACTTACCTTCACGCATCCTTTGCATCGGAGGCACGGACATGGCGTTTTGCGCCAATCCCTTTGTCGTGCCCCGACCTCCACGGCGCCTTGTTGTCTTGAGACGCCTGCGAGTATTCCCCTGCGAGCACCTTGCACCCACGCTCACGTGATGGATCTTAAACACATGTCTTACCCTCTGGCGGGAACGCATGTACCCTGCGAGTACGCGATATCGGTGCGAACCTGGTACGTGTGCACCGCGTGAAAACCGTAAAATGCGTGCACGTTCGGTACGCGTGCACCAACAACACACCGTAGACTACTTCGACGGCACGGGCAAGAAATCTCACCTCGGCGGGGGGGCGGCGGGTCGTCGGCATCCTCCATTTCGGCCACCACGTCCGCCTTGGCGCCCGCGTCGACCGTGCGCAGGGTCTCCTTGGCCACGGCTTCACCGTCCTCCATCACGGCGTCGGCCGAGGTGATGCGCGGACCGAACTTGTTGACGTGGTGGAGCGACGTTCTCCACGACACTAGTTCCTTGCCATCGCATTTGAGG
>LGRX02008790.1:0-39900 GCA_001247695.2 Cymbomonas tetramitiformis
TATATATATATCCCCTGTTCTATGATGAACCCCCAAAACATTTTTAGAGGGCAGGCGAGACGTCAACACGGACGGTCCCACCAACCCGACGCGGGCCCTAGCGGGTCTGATACTCTGATTTCCATATTTTGCCCGCCATTTTTCACGTTTCTCGGCGCGAGCTTCGTTGGCCGCGCCCGACCGGACATACGTTTCACAGCAGGGCTCCTAATCGGTTTCAAACTTGCATATCGATCGATTTCGATATTCAACATTTTCAATCGATAATCGATGATATCGATTCATATCGATTATTGAATTGTATATACAATTATCCGTATACAATACATAAGACCGCCAATACTAAACTGAATCGATACCGATTTATCGATGAAATGTGCACAAAAATGATATCGGTCGATACCGATTTCCCGTTTTTTCCCGATATATCGATATATCGGAATATCGGTTAAACCAATTAGGAGCCTTGTTTCACAGCTAGCCGCATTGGACGTAATCTTATCACCAACGAATGAAAACCGCGAATCATCAATCGTGACCGCGGCTCGTGGCGGAGAAATCGTGTACCCGGTCGTAATCGGGCTTAGGGGGTCAATATTACCGGGTAAATTACCGGTAATTACCTGGACCGCATTTTACCAAAAAAATACCTGCGATCTTACTCATATGCGGTATCGTCGTTGCGCACAAGCCTCGTTTTTAAAAAAACGATGGGGGTCATGCGGTTGCGTTTTTGAAAGCTATCGGTGTACGATTCATGGGGAACATAGTATGCAATGTTGTCGACAATGTAACTTGCGGCGGCTTGACCCCATCATAAATCTTCATGCAAACTACCCCATAGTTAGGGCTAATACGAACTTGCCGAAAATTGTTAAGTGAAAAGATGTCTATGCGGGGATCAATTCGTTGCGCCATGTGGGACCCTATCAATAAAAATACTCGATTCGTACCACGTTTATTTCTAACAAATGCCTAAACCCCCCCAAAGAGGTCCCCACCCTACCCTTAATTTACTGGGACAACGTTGTGTTTTGAGGATAATCGTAAATATTGTTTTATTTAATTTACTGGGACAACGCGGTTGTGTTTTGACTGTTGAGGGGATAATTGTTAACAATTTATCAATTTTGTTTTTTTTCTTTCGTAAATATAAATATCACTTTCCTTGGCAGATATTAACTTATTAAGGCATGACACGTCCGCGTCCGCAACTCGAACTCCGTAGCGCGTCGGTCCCCGCAAATCTTCATAGCGTAGGGTTGTTGCCATCGCGATCGGGTCGATGCGATGCTCATGCTGACCTTTGTTGGTGCGTTTTTTTTACTTCTGTGCGTTTTATTCGCTTTCTTGGTCACGAATTGGCGGTTGAAAATTCCTCCTAACACGGGCTTGGGGATATAAAACATTATTAAAAAGATCTTCCCTTCGGATACATTCGGGAAATTATCCGCTCCTCGAGGCATGTACAATGGGATACGATTTTGGCCAATAAGATCATTTCTGGAGATAGCACGGAAACCACGCGTCGACCATGGCATGGCGTGCCTCTGTCGAGATACCAATTAAACTTCACTGCCACGTATAGGGCATGACATAAGTACTCTCTAATTGGGCACTATCTAAAAGTCCACGTCAACAGCAGTACTTTATATTTTCAGATTTCTATTCCAGTCTTCTGGGCCTCAGGACTCTTGAAAGTTCGACACTTTGCTTTGGCATGAGCATTTATATTGTTTATAGAACTCTGCTCGCGCCACCAGCAACTCTGTTCGTTCGCACGGGCGCGGGCGTTTCAACCTTCATACACCTACACCTGTCATTCCGCCCGTAAGATCTCTTATCGTGGAATAACGCAAGCATTGCAATATGTATATCTGAATCTGGATATCAGAAATAGAGCATGCATGTTGCATGATGCATATTATCGTAGAGGATATAATATTGATTTATGACTTCATACGCCTACATCATCATCATCTAACATCAATATATATTTAATATTATATATGTCCGATTATGTGTGTGGCTGTGCAATATTAAGAAAGATAAAAACGTGGGTCTCAACTGAACGAACGCGAATGCTTTGACGGTTCGAAGAATAAAATATTTCCACCGTGTCACCGTGCCGAGCTGGTTACGATTTCCACCGTGTCACAGTGCCGAGTCCGGCTACGAGTGCCTGCGCTGACAAGGACATTGACCAAATTCTGAATCTGGCACCCCCATTTCATTTTCCCAATGCCCGAATGAATGGTGTCGCCGTTCATTTCTTGCACTTCAAGTTCGTCAGTTCGTTCACTTAGCTGACGTGGCATATAATTCACGAAATATCCGAACATCCAGTTTACTATTTCCATTTCATGGTCGTTCAGGCTATCGCACGGTCGCACCCGAATATAAATTTGAATCGGCGAGAATTCAAGGTTCACGTGGTCGATGCTCAGAAAAATCCTTTGCCATGTCACCGAACTCGGAACTGGTTCTGTTGGATACGTGACACTGCTACAAAGATTAAGCTTTTAAAAGATAGCGTAGTTCAAAAAGTTCATGGCTTGGGATTGGACTCTCTACAGTGTCACTCGTGTCACTGTAGAGCGTGACTGCGCCTACAGTACGCCTGGCGCCTACCGCCTGCGCCTGCGCCTACGCCCTACGCCTCTCCCTCTCGTCTGTCATGTCACTGTGAGCCTGAGTGTGACGGTCGCGATCTTGGGTCTTCGGTCTAGCCATCGCATGAGCCAAGCGAAGGGCGCGGGCGCGCGGGCGAAGCCGAAGGCAAGCCGAAGGGGAATCTTCAATCTTGAATCTATAGTCCGGAACGCGCGGCGGAACCGGAGTCTCCGATGAGCCACGGCCGAAGCGATCGAGGTTCGATTATTCGAGGTTTGAACGTTTGAACATTTAACATCGAGAAGCTTAGAGAGAAATTTTACGGTTTTTCTTTTCTTTTTTATTTTGACGATGCTTGGTTGGTGTCACCTTGGTTGGTTGCTTACGTGGCCAGATTCCATCTTATCGTCTAAACCCTAAACCCTTCAGAACACCAACAGAACAGGAAACGGTCCCTTCAAAGTTGACAAAAAAACAAAATGTATTGCGCTACTATTAAAATCACCACTTGCAGGCCAGGAGCGCTATCCCAGCGCAGTCGTTCGTCCACTGCACGGAGTCACTTGACAAGCAAGGTACCGAGCTTGTTCCGCTCTGTGCGAGTCGAACTGATAACCTGTAGTCAAGGGTCATAACCCCAAATGTCGGCGAGGTTTGGTATCGAAGCTTTATTTTCACCTTCACAACTAAAACTATGGAATCTTTCCCCTTACAAGAGCTTTAGTATGTAGAGTTTGAATTCCAAGTCAGCACTTGAAGCATACTATCCGGACTCGCAGGTTCGCATTTTTGTGCTTGACTTCAAAATCTAATTTTGCACAGCGAGCTTATAACTGTTGCAGCCCCGATATTTTTCGGATCTGATGGTTGAAGAGCGCCTTCCATCACAGTGCAAATGTCAAGTCCCACCGTGAGAGGGTTTGTCGTTCGTGAATAGAACTAGTCGGAATACACCGCCGCGCTGGTTGCTAAGCAGCACTTCGAAACTGTCAAGTCAACCCTCACTATGGTATGCTATGGGGCGTTGACAGCCAGATAAGATTTGCAGTACCGGCTCAAGGATCGTCTGCAAGACACGTTGCGCCGCCGGGTCTGAGAACGGTGCGCAACATCAGGACCTGGCCCCTGTCTGACTGGAACTATCCGAGTTTCCTAACCACCTGTGACCCATCCAAAGGGCGCGATGGTACATGATAGGATAGGACACCTCGACTGCGCTCGCTTAAAAGCTACATGCCGCTTACGTTATTTTCCGTCATCTGGAGGCCCTCCTCAATTGTCCTTAAGTCGTCTAAGGATATTCTGTCTTCTTCGCATTCATCAAGGGAGGATATCTTAGAAAGCGCTTATCAAAACTCTAGTTGCCGAATTTTTTCCTCCCCCGTTTCCAAGGATGTGGAGCCTTGTTCCCTCGATCCCGTGGAGCCTTGTTTCCTCTCCGCTCAAGTCCTTCGAGGACGTGCCGCTGCCCCGAGAGGACGCTTGGCCCTGCGCCAAGCCTAACTGTCTGCGGGCGGGGTTAAGACCAGAAGAATCTTCCAGAAGGGGCCTCCTACTTTCCGGTTCTAGCTTGGTCGCCCTTCAAGCCTTCTCCTTCACTCCGAAAGCTTTTGCGGACGACGACTTCGGGCTTTTTTACGGTATGAACTCCTCAGTATTACCCCAGTGCAATGTACTGTAAAATAACAAGGTTCTTAACACTGCAGACATCCACAGTTTCCTCACCAAGCCCGCGCCTGCCTTGAGCGCCCGAGCGCCGTGTTGTGCAGGTGCCGCGAACCCTCCTGCCACCCCGAACAAGGTTGGCGGCACCACCAAGCAGTTTGCCCGCTACTCTTTCCTGTACCCTACCGCTTGGACCGAGGAGGTCATTACCAAGGTATGATTCTTCCTGCGTGAACCGAGGGATGCGGCCGCGAAGAAGGCCTCGGTTTAGGCGCCATATATTTTATGTCCCGCGACGAAGGCGTTTAACAACAATGTGCTTTGGGCGTTCTTTGGGGCTTCACCTGAAGACTCGCATACTGAGCTGCCCAGCCCCCCGCTTCCCTCAAGCTTGGGATCGTTGGCTTCGCCAAGTGCGGTTTTCGAAGCTCGCTACAGAGGATCCGAGGATCCAGGCTGAGGGCTCCCTGTTGGAGGGTGGAATGCAAAGCGAGGAGGGATGGGGAGAGGCTGCGGGACATAGGTGGAGAAAGGCACGAACGGCACCGACTGCCGCTTTGTTTCCTCGTCGCGCAAGAAAGAAAAGGTCAGAGCTAACCTTATCCTTAAGCTTCGTTCAGCGCAAGTCCTTAGGCACCCACTAGTTCACAGTTCCCCTTGGGCCTACCGCTCCCTGGGGGGTCCTGTAGGGCGGAGGCGCCTTTCCCACCCTAGCACAGACGAGAGCGCTATGGAGGGCCAAGGGCTTCTGCTTAGCACTGAAGGCCTCTGCATGCGCCCACTGCGATCTCCGGAGGCCCCTGCTGCTTTCTTCAGAATCCAGATGATGCCTGTTGGGAATGACGCACACTAGACACCTACCGATCCACGGAGGCGGTCAGCGATCCCTGGTGGGGCTTAGTAAAGGCGCCTGAAACGCTCTGAAACTCGCACCCCGAAGGTGCCTCCTTGAAGGCATGAAACTCCCACCCCGAAGGTGCCTCCTTGAAGGCATGAAACTCCCACCCCGAAGGTGCCTCCTTGAAGGCATGAAACTCCCACCCCGAAGGTGCCTGAAGGCACGAAACTCCCCCAAGATGCCTCCTTGAAGGCATAAACTCCCACCCCGAGATGCCTCCTTGAAGGCATAGAGCTCCCACCCCGAAGGTGCCTCCTTGAAGGCATCAGGACTCCCCACGCCGAAGGTGCCTCCTTGAAGGCATAGGACTCCCACCCAGAAGGTGCCTCCTTGAAGGCATGACTCCCACCCCGAAGGTGCCTCCTTGAGAGCCATAAGAGCTCCTACCACCCCGAGATGCCTCCTTGAAGGCATAGGACTCCCACGCCGAAAGGTGCCTCCTTGAGGCATAAGAGCTCCCACGCCGGATGCCAGAGGACTCCCATCAGATGCCTCCTTGAAGGCATGAAACTCCCACCCCGAAGATGCCTCCTTGAAGGCATGAAACTCCCACCCCGAAGATGCCTCCTTGAAGGCATGAAACTCCCACGCCGAAGGTGCCTCCTTGAAGGCATATAGCCAGTGCCTAATAGTCGCTTAGCTTGCTGCTCCGAAGACATCTAGAACTCCCCGGAGGTGCCTAGCAAGTCACCCCCCTGCGGGCGCCTATCACGGTGCCCCGGGCACACCATGTGCGCGCGCCCCGTTAGAAGCACCTAGCACCACGCCCTCGAGGTGCTTTGGAGGTGCCATATGCAGTCCCTGCCTGGAAGCACCGCAGACGTGCCTTGGACGTCCTCGCTGTAGGCGTCAAGCGCTGCACCGCCATGAGGTGCCAAGCGTCGCCCTGGACGTGCCTGGAGGTGCCTGGTAAGGGGGGAAGCGCCCCCCCTACCTGAAGGCACCTCGCATGCAAAACACCACGCCCCTCCTTTGAGGCACCCTCGGTATGTCCAGCGTGCGTCAAGAGAGGCGCCGTACGCCCCCTCGCTGGAGGCGCCAATCGATGCGCCTCGAAGGCTCCTGACCGTCCTCACTTGAGGTGCCACGTGGCACTGCCCTGGAGGCGGCTGCCCTGGAGCGCACTCGCCTGCCTTCTCCTCAGGAGTCCAGGCACTGCGTGAATGATTTGGCTCTTGAGCTTTTTCCTAGCCGAAGTTTTGCACTTGTGATTATGATGCAGGTGTTTCTCTTGACGCTATCCAATGAAGGCGGCTCCAAACGCTTCAACATGGAGCAGGACCCTATCACGCTCCTCACTAGTCTCACCGGGTCCCTCGTCACTTTTCAAGACGCTCTTGCTGAGGCTGAAGTGTCCGTAAAAACAGTGGACAAAGATGGCAAACAGTTTTTCGAGTACAGGCTGGTATGTGCATTTTCTTACCTTGATCTGCAAACTTGATGATACTTACTGCACATTGCTTTCCTACTTTTGTGTGTGCATTATCCACGATGGAGGTGTGCAGTTCGTTCCGTGCAAGGCCCAAGGTATTTTAGTGTCACACACTGTATCGCATTCTTTAGTTTCTGATGTTTCTTCAGTCATGAAGTTGTGGAGAGATCACGGAGAACACAGGAATCAGCAAGTGAAATGCATGTCTTCCATCTCTCTGTATTGCCATTAGCTTCATGCCCGCATCAGATGATAACTTGTTCTTGCTCGATGAGTTTACTACACCTTACACAAGTGCACATAAAAGTGGTTTACTAGAGGTCATAAGACATACGACGTGCTAGCGTGAGGTTTGACATAGGACCTACGTCAGTATTGGTTGATGAAGCATATTTCTGCCAGTGTTAATAACGAATAGTGCCCGTTTGGGAATACGGGTGTGTAGCAACCAAATCCTGATATGGCAATGCTGCAATTCCACAGGAGGGCGCGGATAGCTATTTGGTGAGCATTACCGTTGAAGACGGGCGTGTGTTTGGCCTTTTCGTCAATGCACCAGCGAGGGGCTTCAACGCTGATGGTGAAATGCTGCAGAAGGTAGTGGAATCGTTCCAAACCTACCCTAATGCCTAATTCAGTTTAATTGCAACATTATTAAGTGTTGCAGAAGACCTTTGATTTTGTTACATTTAGGAGGCTTACTAGCTGTAGTAACGGCTGAAGCACAACTAAAAAGCAACCATCGCTCTAGTGAATCTAGTAGTAAAGGGATACCCAAACTCTTATTTAATATTTGAAGGGGAAAGATGTGCAACATAAAACAATAGGGATTCTATTCTAAGGAGCTGAATTTCTGTACAAATGAAAATGGGGTTTTCTTTCTGTGTTCTTGCATGTTTTGTCACCACTATGCTGTTAGAGGGATCAACTATATTTGTTAGACGTTACTGCTGCGGCAGACCTCAGATACGTTTCCCTCTCACTCGGGTCACGTGAGCCATGCATTGTTGTCGATCATTAATGGTAGATCATCGATTATAGTTTTATGGGCACCCTTTATTCACCATTCGCAAATTTATCAGTAATATATGCGCGTTACTGAACGCAGCGTCAGTGTACATATAGCAAACCAATGTACACAACTTAAAAATTTATCAAGTCATTAACTTATTATCGATTAGAATTAAAAACAAATCGCCATGCCCCGTCCACATTTTACACTAAAATTCGAGAGTTCTATACTTCATAAAACACCGCATCAACTACCGTGGCTTATTTTCCCCTCAGCAATAAAAACCATCTTGAGGTTCGCACTGCACACAAACAGGCCTGTTCTGAACACTTCTCTCAGTCATGTGCACATATCTATCTTTGCAAAATATACAAAATTCTGCAATAACACGAAAATACGAGTACAACCGAAGTAATGTTAACGGAATACAAACAACATATTCCGATCACTAGACATTCTGAACAAGGCTACAATCGGACAATTGCAATATCTTTCTGTCAGGAAAGATTGCCAGTATTTTGACAGGGCGAGATAAAGCTCTTCCAAATAATTACTTTAAGCTAGAACCGCCTCCACTGGGCTTCAATTCATGTCGTATACTCTCAGGGCGCGCCTCCCAAATATCTTATGGATCTGTCATGTTTCGGTTAGCATCAATCATACTCTGCCACCTATACAAATTCTAATCAGGGAATCAGCACATTATTTGCCCCCTAGCTTATCTAGCTGCCTCTTGCTCTTTCCCTCCGAGGAGCCAGTTCTGCTTCGTCATCACTGTCGACGTCTCCAGACTTGTCAGGTTGACCCTTCGGCTTAGATTTGGTTTTCACACCTCGAGCTCGAGAGCAACCAGAGGCAGCCCCGGAATTCTGCTCAGGGATAGGCTGAGCATCCTTCTGAATCAGGTGATGACGGGGATGTGCCCTTTGGCACCCAGATAAGTTCACTCTGATCATCCAGGATCAGTTATAATCCCTGTCTCTTCAGCCTCCGAGCTTCAGCGTGTTCCTAAGGATCATCAGCTACCAGGTCATCGAACTCGTTGACGTCATCCTCAGAGTCATAATCGATGGGCGTGTCATACTCCCATTTCGGGCTGGCATTGTCAGTGTCATGCTTCATGTCAGTAGTACCCGTGTCATCAGCGTCATCAGAATCTGACATCTTCTACTTACTCCAGGCGACATCACCTGCACCCGAATCGTCATTGGTCGTAGTCGTCGATTTCGTCGGACGACCGGCGTATGGAATTCCGCGATACTCGTCAGTCTCAGTCGAATACATACGGACATTACTGATAGGCAATGGGAATGGCGCTACTGGCTCTTTCGCTCGAGTGGCGTCTTCCAGAAACTATCCACCACCCCTCTTACGCTCCCAGCGGCGTAGCGCTCCAGAAGGCATGACAATAATATGCTGCCAGCAATATTCGGTCCTATGCGCGCTGTCTCCAAAGTACGCAGTCAATGGTTATGGGGTCCCATCCAGTACCCATTATTTCCATTGAGCTGCCCCAATGTGCAGAAGTACAATCATCTGCCAATCGTACGGCTTAGATGTACAACTGACCCCTGGCACAGCTCCTCCCCGCTTAGCTTGTCAGTACCGTGATGGGAAAACTCAGGCGTACAGCAACTAAGATCCAGGCAGAGGACACGCATGCATATGTATGCGTGCCATGTTTTTCTGATCGAATAAGTGCTCGAATAGTTGACGAAGCAGTCCAGTAGGCAGAGGGTATACGGCCGCGGAGACTCTTGCCCCTTGTTGTCCAGGATGTGGTCCCAGTTGAGCAGTTTCTGGTTGAGATCCCAGAGTCTGTTGGTGAAGACAAGGAGTATCCATCGTACAGTACAGTGGGTTAACTGGTGGAGGCGACCGCGTCCAAATGCAAGTAGGCTTGCGGTATCCAGTGCCATACATGCAGTAAGAGCAACATAACGGAGCTGGCAAGCTTCTGACTACGGGTCGAAATCGCAGCGCGAAAGGAAACCTTCCCATGGGATTTTCCATGAGCCAATGCTTAGGCTTGAGGTAGTCAAGGATTTGCAGAGTACGGCGTGCACAGGCATCAGCCGTGTCGCAGCTGTCGCACCGCCCCAGTGGTCTTCGTTTGACTGTATTCAGTGCAGGGAGGGCTAGCCCAGATGACGTCAAAATACCCAGGCGTATAACGCTTAAAATCCCAATATTGTACCTTCTCAGCGTAAGTAGGTTGCCAGCGAGGATCATGATCCACTGTGACCACCAAGCTGTACAGATAGCAGGGAAGGAAACTCCTTTCTACACTACCAGTGCCACTGAAGAGTACCAGCAGGCGCAATTCGCGAGGAGAGACCACAGTGTCCAGTAGAGCCAGGTGCGTCACAAAGGCGTCAGAGGTTCGGCAGTACTGCTCCCATGGTAGACAGTTGTCCAAGAAGTTCGGGTTTCCCTCTCCAGACGTGTCCAGAAAAGTCAAAGTCCTGGCTTGTTCCCACTTCTGCTTCCGCTGACTCCTGGCCTCCTGCAACGCTTTCTCGCGAGCTTGTTCTTCGCGTGACAGTCGCAGTCGCTCGAACTCGGTGAGTTGTTCGAGTTCACTCCCATAGGAGTCATGTGCGTTGGAGTACCCTCAGTCCAGCGAACAAGAAATTCTTCTACTTCTTTTCCTCCGGGAGTAGGCTTCACCCTTCTGGCCAGAATCTTGGACATAATCATGGGTCTGGGACTGCCCATCCACGAATACATTGGCAGGGGTAGGCACTTGCTGTCGCAGCACAAACGCATCTTCTGCAGTGCGGTATTCCTTGAGGCGATGCTGAGCGAAGACATCATGGATACGCCATTTCGGAGGCAACTTGAGCCGATAAGCCACAGGAGCACCTCTATCAATCTCAGGCAGCTCCCTCTGCTGATCACAGAAGAACCTCTCGGTGATGGGTAAGGGTCCGTACCAGCGAGGTCCCAGCTTCCCGAAAGATTCGCGGTTCATGGTGTTCTCAGTGAGGTGCTTAGCATCCACCCAGACCAAGTCTCCCAGTGGGAAGGATTTAGCAGTATGACGCTGGTCGAATTGATGTCGCTGGCGTTGCTGCGCAAGTTCCAGTTTAGTGTGAGCGTCCTCAAGCTGGGCCGCAAATTTACTGGCCATCTCATGCGCTGTACCTTCTCCACCCTTGCGCTTGAAGTGCTGCCCCGTAGCGGCGGCTTGGAGAAAGAGGTCCAGCTGTGACATAGCAGGAGGGTGTCCCAGAACCAATTCGAAGGGGGTGAAACCTGTCACATCACTCCGCGCATCATTGATGGCGAACTCAGCGTTAGCGCACCACAAATCTCAGTCTTCTGGATTGCTGCCCACCAAGGATCGCAGCATGTCTTCCACCACTCGGTTGGTATGTTCTGCTTGTCCGTCAGAACGAGGGTTGTAAGGAGTGGTGGGAGCCACTTTGGTTCCCATAATCACTATTGAAAATGGGGTAGTTAAAACGTAGTCATTGCATATGAAAGACAGTCAATATGTTGAATAATTGGCTATCTTTCACATCACACTAAGCCACAGTATTGTGAATGTGCAGTCAAAGTGTGGAGTAAACTACACTCAATATGCGGTGAACGTTTTGACCACTATTCCCGTTGCATTCACTTCAAAGAGTCCGTACACGCGTGGGGGCGGAAGTGCGGTGAGATAATATATCGCGGTGAGAGGACGACGTATGTGTCGCGGTGAGATGATATGCCGCGCGGTGAGATGAAATTTGGCTACATGCAAAGGATGCTATGGCACGAAAGCGCAGTCAGTCAGATGTCAATTTATTGTGAATGAATTGTGAGCTTAATAATGTGAATTTAATTGAAGTCAATACATTGTGAGTATCATGTGAATGTATGGTGATATGTAATTGCATATAATAGTAATAATATCATTATAAATACTGCTTTCTGCATTTCCCATAGTACTATCAGTCAATGTTATGTGAAAAACTGTGAATACTAAGTCAATATGATGTGAACTGCAACACAATTCCCACAGGTGCTAGAACAAACAACAAATTATATGAAAAATACGAATGCATACAAATATCATACTTGGACTGTTCTATGGTAGAGCATCACTTGAAGAAAAGGCAAACTTTTAATTGTCCATAGGCAGCTCGACACTAGGGTACAAATCAGTATTCAGAGCCTCCCCTTCCGGAACTAATGCCCCTAACGTGTTCACAACTTGCCATTGCTCGTTCATTGTCAAGTTTGGAACAGTGCGCACGTCCAACTTTGACAATTGCTCACTACGGATGATCAGGTGCCAGAGAAGAAGGCTTTCTTTTTTTGAAGCGGCCCGCATTTGGAAGTTTTATTGGCCCAGTTTCGGCCAGCCCGGCCAATCTTCAAATTTGCCCGCCGCATGCGCAAAATTTTAATTTTAAGTATGGCAAGATCATAAAAATCGCACAATTTTCACGAAAATTTTCATAATCGGGACCCTTGAGAGACGGCCCGCATCCAACAATCGAGCGGCCCGCAACCGGCCCGGGCTGACTTCAAACGGCCCCGGGCCGGCCCCTCACGGTAAGCCTTCTTCCCTGTCAGGTGCCCCTCATCGTCTTGTGTTGGGTGAGCATCAAGAATAAACTCATATTCACCAGTCTTCTGACGTTGTCCTTGCCCATCCTCAACCTCATACTCAACATGGTAAGCAGCTACAACAAGGCGCCAACGACCCTCTTCACCAGGACCCGTGGGATTGATATCCAGGAATGTTTGACCGCAAACAAGTTTCAGCTCCCTACCAGCAAAAAAAGTCCGAAATAGTTATGCTCTGGCCATACGAGTGGTAGTCAAACTTGACGAGCTTCTTTTTCAGAAGAGACAAGCCCTGCACAGGCTTGCCGTTCGCCAATCGACGATACTTTGCAAAAATAGTCGTCATCTGCAAGCAACAACAGACACACAAAGTTAGAAACGAATATCAATCTCTCAAAACTATGGAGAAACAAGTGTGGGTGCTACAACGAATCTACAACAAATCAGATGGGGAGGGAACGCACGCCGGTGCCCAGGGTTCCCGCAGCTACAGTAGCTTGCACCCGTGCTGCATGATCAGCCACGATGCTCGGCTCCAGGATACTCGCTGGTCTTTGGGTCGCAGCCTTTCCAGTTCTTGCAGAGGCACGAAAGGCATTCACCATAGCATCCACAGCAACGTTCAGACCACTCACTCGCTCCGGCATCTCCTCGTCAACTTGCTCCGGCATCTCCTCGTCAACTTGCTCCGGTATCTCCTCCTCAACTTGCTCCGGCATCTCCTCCTCAACTTGCTCCTCAACTTCCTCCACACGATCGGAGGCACTGTGCACTGCAGTATGAAAGTCTCGCATGCGACGGGCTTGAATCTCTTGAAGAGCACGCTGGTTCCTTTCGATGGTGTTTTGCCTTTCCAACTCGTAAGGAGTCAGCGGAGCCACTGCCTGCGTCGGCGGAGCCACTGCCTGCGTTCGCGGAGCCACTGCCTGCGTCTGCGGTCTCGGGGTAACCTCCCTCTGTTGAAAACTACCAACGAATCAGATACGTGAAAGCAGTTTCATAAAAATACTATGATAGGTAAGAAAGGAATATGACTAAAGATCAAATCATATAAATACGTACACATCGTTCTCTGACGGACAGTCCTTGTCGGCGTTTCGCTATCGCGGGCATCCGTTGGATCTTCTTGACGTGCTTGAGGTAATAATTCTGGCATCCTCTGCAATCGATAACAATAAACCAGTCAGAAGACATAAGTTGAGAGTGGAAACGATTGTGAAATAAGATAACAGGATGAGTTGCAAATTCAAATTTTAAAAGAAAGGTACTAAGGAAACCGCGTTTTGGGATTGCAGGGTGTTAGAGGCGGAAGGAGGGACTCCACCCGCCGACACGGTATCATTTACAGTGGACTCCGAGCGATCGTATGGTAACGATCCATAGTAAGGCACGATGTCCGGAATACCCTGAAATACGTAGCCAGTGCATAAAACAAAGTAAGTATGCAAAATCGGATATACATAAGACGGAATATTTTCGTGCCAAAATAAGTACACCAAAAGTAAGATAAAAGAGAAAGGGTAGTACACACCTTGCCTTATTTGCCTCTCAAGTCATTGAGGTATTTCCTGCGCTCAGATGACATAAACGAAATCCTTGAAAATATCCGCATCCTTGCCACACTCGCCAAGGCATCTTGCTGAGTACACAAGTCGACCGCCCCAGTAATAAGTCCCTTGCTCCTCGGGCTCAGGCGTGGGTCACTGAGGGGTATGATGCTGCCGCTCGTGTTCACTATCATTGTGCCTTTCACACAAACACGCACAACGCGGTTTTGGGGGATGGTCAAGGGCTCTTTGCCGAGTTCTGACCAGGCAGCCCTGACAGGCAGGCCCCTGAGTCAGAGTATCCAGACTGAGATCGTAGCTAGGGTACGAGTACGGGTATAGTTCGTGTGACCGTTCCGGGTTTAGGTTTAGGTTATTAAGTTGATACTTCTCAATATTCAGTTTAAGTTTGTATCCGAAAGTAGCACTAGACTGCGATATCTGATATATCTGAATATACCGGACGGGTATATTCCCCTAGGTCGTGACCCCATTCACGCTGATATTAATTATCAGCGGACTTGCGTGACATTTCGGTCGGAGTCCAATCCTCCGACCGGTTGTCACGCACAAGCCTCTGCTCCCTCGCCAAGAGCAGGCGCGGGTCGACACGAGCGGGGTAGCGGAGTTGAGAATGTACCTCCTGGAGGGTTTGGCGCACCCCTGGGGGAACACAACCCTTGATCAAGTCAAGGAGGGCGCGCCGCCCATCCCGGTCAGAGACCGAGTCGGTCCCGAGGAGGAAGTGCTCAGCCGCTGAGTCCGTCTTCACAATGTACGCGAGCGTGTCGTACAAGAGCTCGTTGACTTTCGGAATGACGGTCTTGGTGAGGTCGTCGAAGTCAAACGAGGACAAGTCCAGTCCAGCCGAGCTGAACTCGTTCTTCAGGACGACGACGATCTTGGAAAGCTTCTCGGAGTCCTTGGCAGTCTGAATGCTTTCGGGGTTTCCGGAAAAGACAAATCGATAACCTCGACGGAAACTGTCACGGACGAAAGTTCACTTTTCACTTTCCTGCCCCGACGCGAGAGCACAGCTCTCTTCTCTTTAATGGTTTAATCTTAAATCTACATCAGTAATCTGGTATGGCGTCGTGTGATGCTCCTGACGAGGAGGAGGAATATTACGGCTCGAATGGATAAGTAGGGCGTGAGATATGATCAAAATGGTAAATGACCCGCCACTTTGCAGACACAACCCCAAACATGCATATCGGCATCCTATACATACAATATAGCGGGGTCGTGTAGACGTGCCTACATATGGCTAGAAACATTTATATATAAGGAAACGAGTAAAATTGGACAATCGAATGCGAAAAATAAAATAGTAGATACTTAAGAAAATAATCATCCTGTCTGTACTTCTGGAAAAAGACTATCGATTGATAATATACTCGCATGGCGTAGCATATGCCATGGGATGCGCCCACACAATTGTAATGATCAACCCCGACCCATAGCCACAAAAAAAGGATTCCGAGCCCCGATGCAACTTTTAGGTTATTCCTTGCTGGCGGTATTACTTTGGTATTACCGCCTAAAGTATTACCGGTAAATTACCCGGTATTACCACACCCCATATTCGCATTACCGGTAAAGTAGTCACCTTACAGTAATCACTCACCTTTAAGAAAACCCGGCGATAAGAAACCAGCCAGCTTTTTCTTTTGGGGGGGGGGTACCGAAGTTGTCGAGAATAGCTGGCTGGTGTTTTGAGCTATGGAATACTCGAAAATAAGAAATATGGGTGCTGGCTGAAGAGAATTTTAGGCGATTTTCCAATTTCTTACAGTAAGTCGCGGTCTATAAGAAACGGTACCTACAAGAAACCACCCGCTATATTTCTCGCCAAAAACTAAGAAACCCATAAGAAACCACCCGCAAGCAATTTCAAACCAGAGATGTGAAAACCCCCCTTATTAAGAAATCGAGACGCTAGTTTCACCGAACCCTATACTCATATTGCACATATCTGTTAAGAAATTGTCGAAATCAAGCAGCACGGAAAAGTATAGTGGTCTTTATCGTGATTGGTATATCACAATTAGCATTATGACTAAGGCGATTTCGCGCGGGGAATATTTAAGCATATAGATCCCGCGACTATGATAATAGCGAGAGTTGGGCATATTACTGTACATATATATATAGTATCCAGCTTGGTCGTACAGTACATGTACTATTCAGTTTGGTCTTACAGCACATATAATATCCAGCCTTGACTTACAGTACCCATACATCCAGTTTGGTCGTATAGTGCAGTTGAGTGTCTCATCCTAACATCACTTAGCATAACCATCGCATTCAGCAATGTGAGTTGCGTGCATCAACCTACTTTGCCTTCTGCAGTGCTACCCAACCAAGATCCATCTGTGGCGTTAGCCATTTCAGCCGCAGGCAGACCATCAACATGCCTATATTCACCGGAGGCAGTGGCTCGCTTCACGGTCGTCCACCCCATAGTAGACATTGAAGCTGACCCCGGACGTCTAATAAGGCCCCTAATAAGAAACCACGTACGTAGGCGCTTGGACGAGCCTGAGACAAATTATAGATATAGGTGCATCACTGGCAATCTGGCATCCAATAAGAAATCGCGCTACGCTACGTCTGATCTACAATGCATCATTCATTAATACTTAAATAAGAAATCGCACACGCTAGATCACATCGGGGAACTGGATGATGCACGATTAAGAAATATTTCACGCTACAAGAAGATTTTCGTATGTGCACCAATAAGAAATCGGCATCGCTAAGCCCAATTTTTCGGTCCGTCAGATTAAGCCGCTAGCGCTAGCGAAAATCCGCCGGCTTCTTATAGACCGCGACTTACTGTATGTTAAGAAAACTTGGCTGGGACATTTTCAACTGATATCCATTTAACCCCCACGGCTCTTATGTTTCAAAAGTTATCATGCGATACAACATTTTTAATGTGCTTAGCAAGATGCACTTCGGAAATACCGATGGCACATGAAAGTTATTATCACACTAGAAACCATATCAATCTCAACCTCAGCGATGGTTTTTAAGATTTTTAAGAAACTGGCTGAGCTGGGGTGAGTGAACCGTCTACGGCTAAGAAATAAGCTGGCTGGATCAAGAGATCGTGATTGCTAATTCTTCGCGATTCCATAGGACGCTGGCGCTGGCGGGGGGGGGAGGGGTACGCTGATTGGTGAGAATAGCTGGCTGACCCCAATTCTCCGGTTTTCTTAAAGGTGAGTGATTACTGTAGACTTGATCCCGGTGCGCCCTTACGTGCCGGACATGACGCTGGAACCGTTGATTTCGGCGGTGACATGCTCCTTTCAGCCGGCTACTGATTCATTCGTTGGGCTGTCGGAGGCAATCGGACATTGTTCAATTGACGAATTCCTTTCGGACTCGGGGGCCGAGGAGGTCGAGGAATCAGAAATTCGGAAATCATTTGTGGGCACCCTAAGCGGTCGATCGGCGGGTCTCCCGCAGCAGGTGATTGGGTGCGGTGCTCCGCCCCATGGCCTTCGGCCTGACCTCGCACTGCTTGCATGCTTCATCGGGCTCTTGGGCATTGGCTTCACCGGTGCGGCAGGCATCGGTGGTGCTTCGGGGAGCGGGATGCCCGCTGCCGGTGCGCAGCCGACGGCTGTGTCCCCACCGGACTACTGGCGGCCGGAGGGGTACTATGCCACGGAGCACGACCCTCGCGGGTGGACTTGGCATCCCGGACCATCATACCCGCAGGTAGTGGTGCCTTTCCTCGGACCGTGGGGCACTTTTCTCGGACCATGGCTACTACCCAAATTCATGGTCCTACCACAAGGACCAATGGGCAATTGCGGTTTCGATCACTAAATCGACTATTTGAGGAACAGGCAACATTTGCACATGATATTTATGAGTTAAATGAATTTTATTTCTTATAGCGGCGGCCCCCATGAGACTTTAGGTGTGTGGTTGAACGACACGCTTTAGGGGTGTAATTTCGCCAAAAGCTTGAAGGAAATGGTGGTCCTACCACAAGGACCCCGTTATTTTGAGTATTAGGAGTCACATGGGGGGCTCACGGTGATGCTCATGGTTATACATCTTGAGTTTATGACCAAATAAGATAACTGAATCGGTTACTTCGCACCCTCATCATCATTTCCGCTCTATTTCAGCATGGCGCATGTTCAACACAATGCAAATTCCGAATTTAGTGAATTTCGGACTTTAGAAATTGGCATTCATCCATTCTAAAATGTACACGCCAGTCGAAAAATAAGATATTTGGATGATGTTAGACTTTCAGAAATTCGCAATACATATATACTTGAATATTTAATGTGCTGCACACACCAGCCTTGCGATATATGCCATCTAGCAAGCAATTATGATGGCTGGCTGGTCAGCTCGCGTGACCACTATTTTGGGGGGGAAACCAACGAGCCAATATACTAGAGGGGAAGCCAACCAGCCAACGAGCCAATATATGCATTCCAACCGGGCCTACCGCCCAAATATGATTGGGACATATGTATAGGTTCAATTTGATGGTATCCGCGCAGGTGTAGTGTTGATATACGATTGGTAAAAAATTATTGAAGATGAGTCACTAATTTGCCACATTTTGAATGTTCCGAAAAATCCGTTTTGAAAAGTTTGAGTGTAGAGGTTTGAAATGCGTTCGTCATGGATATATGGGATGGATATAGGCCAAACCAGCGTTCAAATAAATTAATATAGGACCTATATATACCACCTTTCATTGGTTAGACACCACAAATCACGGGAGATGGCCAATTAAATTATCGGAACAATGGTCCTCGTGGTAGGACCAAATCGTCGATTTGGTCCTACCACAAGGACTGCGGGGCAGTAGCCAACCAGGGTGGGATGGTGCTCCGCCATCACCGCCGTGCTCACCACCGCCTTCGGATCATGAGCCGGAAGAGGTGGTGCAGCCCGCTCTCAACGGCAATCGACAATCGACACGTGACGGTCTTTACAATCATCGACGACGGCTACGGGATGGACTTGACGGCTCCGTTACACCGGGCTGGTGACGGGAGCATCGCGGACATCTTTACACATCAACCCCTTCCTCCACAGGCTGTCTTTTACAACAACCCTTCCTATTACGGGCTTGAGATTCACTCGGAGGTCTCTGACACTGACTCCGACTACGGGTCCGCTATGGACGAAGCTGATTGAGGGCGTCACTCTGGTGGTGCACCGGCATGAAGCTGGTGCACGGATTTACTTCGACAACGGCGACATCTACAATGGGCTTCACTTTATGTGCCGTAGTCTCTTTTGACAGTTTCAATCTTGAGAGTTTTCAATTGTGTTTTGCAATTTGTTTGTGTTTGCTACGGCAGCTCCATCGGGCTTTAGCAGCTGCAGTAGTGTGTTTCATTTGGCAGTTTGACCCTGAAGAACTTATCAGAATTGCACAGTAGGTGGTGCAGCTTATGCTGCTTGACTATTTTGCTGTGTGCTGTATTGCACTAACTGACTGTATACTAGCACCCTAGACACCATCTCCAGTATGGAGGTGGTGTGCCGAGTTCTGACCAGGCAGCCCTGACAGGCAGGCCCCTGAGTCAGAGTAGGAAGCACTTCAAATTTGTCGCACCGGTTATTTTATTTGTCGCACCGAGCGACAAACTGTAATTATACCGTGCGACAGAATTGAACGTGGCGCTCATGTCTGTCGCAGGTGCGACAAACATGAGCGCCACGCTCATTTCTGTCGTGAAAATTCACAGAAAATTTCCGAAAATGAAAATAAGCCAGGGGGAACACAAACGAATAGTACCGCGATAATGACTTCAATACATCGACCTGATGCAGTCCACACTAGACCACGCGTCCGTGTACAATAGCGAGGAGCTGCTGCAGGAGCTTCAGTTCCCTCACTGGTACGAGAGCGCTGGCGTGTGGGAGTATCAGTTGCTCAGGTACCTCCAGCCAGTGGACATGGAGCTGCTCAGGGAAGGGCTGTACCAAGCGTGGCTGAGGGATGACCAGAATCAGCTACCCTTGGAGCTGGTCCAGCTGGAGCCCAATTCCAAGTTCTACCCAGTAGAGGATGACCTCGGAGGGGGTGGCAGGGTCTTCGCCGACAGCGCACGTCTGCGCAGGAGTACCTGCATTTGGGGGAAGGCAGGAAGATGCTCAAGCGTGCTGACACGAGGGGGTCAGGTCTCGCCGCAATCAGAGCTGATGGTGTTCGCAGGCCGCCGCCGCCGCAGGCCAAGCGTCGATCGCCGCCGCCTTCCGCGCCTGACGCAGGGGCAGGACCCTCTCGCGCGATCGCTGGCCCATCTCGTGCCAGGTCTCTCGATCGCGAGCGGTTGGCGCTGTCGAGGTCGCCACCACGCTGTGCGCCAATAAGATCACCGACACCGTCCCCTCCTTCCGGCATTGACATGATGGTGGCCGATGGTGTTCGCGGACCGCCACCGCCACAGGCACAGCGACGTTCGCCACCGCCTTCCGCGCCTGCCGCAATGGCAGGACCCTCTTGCGCGATCGCTGGCCCATCTCGAGCCAGGTCCCCCGTTCAGGCGCATTCAGCACTTGACGGGCTGTCAAGGTCGCCACCACGCTACTCGCCGAGGGGGTCGCCAACTCCGTCTCCTCTTTCCGACACAGGAACGTGGGCAAATTCAACCGGTGCTCGATCCCCAGTTCGAACGCCGCTTCTGTCCCCATCTGGGTCGCCACTTCTAACCATATCTCCAGAAGGACTACCCCCGTCTCCAGGGGGGGCACCTCCATCCCCGCCGTGCTCCTCTGTGGGCTCAGATTGGCAGGCTGTCGAGGCGGCCACGAGGGTGGAAGAAGCATCCGTCCGGTCATCGCATACTTTTTTGACTGCCGCACAGGTGGAGGATTTGAAGTCCCACAGCAACATTGCCGTATTTATGGTGACGTATACCGTGGACAACGTGCGTACTCGCCCCGTCCTGTTTCAGCTGGGCGCGTGTTATGCCAGGCGAGGCTTTGCGAACCCTCAGGAGGTCTCTAGCAGTGTGGTGAGACGGCACAACAAGACGATTGCCTGCGCCCAAAATGATTGGCACCTTCCTCTGGGTGGTCAGACCAAATCCTCGAACTTTCTGGGGGCCATTATTAAGTTGATTGGCCTACGACGATTTGATACAATTCCATGGTGAAGGTCAACAGGCGTATAACTGTGTGATGACGCTGGGCGCGTACCTGGCGCATCGAACCGCGCACGTGCTTCGCTGCAGGGAGAGTCCGACCGCCAAGCCTGTGTACTACATCTTCGAGGATCGCGAGCGGGTGCTATCTGAACGCGCTCAGCTCAAGGATTCATATCTTCAAATGAGAATCGCAAGTTCACACTGCTGAGATATGTGCCGAGTACAAGGGCCGCCCCGTGGGTGCGGCCAGCGCTGGAGCTTCTGGAAAAGCGCCTTCGCCCACCTTCTGCGGTAGGGTCATACGCGCTTCGCGCTCAGGTGGCGGAGAGGCCTGAACATATGGACGAGGACGACGATCACCCAACGCATTCTCGTCGGCAAGTGGCTGGCAGTATGTATGTGCAGGAATTGAGGACAGGCGCTGGTGTTCCTGCGTCCGCTCCTTCCGCTGGCAGTAACGGGGCGTCTTCCCGCGTCGTGCCTTGGCGTGCAGCGCCCTGGCCGAGCGCTAACCTCACCTCACAGTGCCCCGCTTCTCCTGCTTCCACGTGTAGTGCTATGACAGTGCGGGTGGAGGCGTTCGAGAACCATACGCAGGAAGCCCGTGCGCGTTTTCATGGGGGTCTCCCGGATACAGCGGGAGGGCGGCCCCTCTGAGCAGACGTCGCTGTGGCCGTGGGCTGCCAGTACAGGCAGTCCGCATGAGGCCGGGTGTCCTACGGGCGTTCTTGACGCTCGCAGGCAGTGCAGCAATTTGGCGGTGCTTGGGACGTTTTCCCGTGCCCGTCGTTGCCGTATGGGCAATGCTGGAGACATTAAGCTGGCATCTGAGTCAGTTCCCTTTCACGACTTGGTGGTGGCGCTGTGCTACTTTTTGCTGGGACGCTCTTCAGACGTGGTGGTCGATCCCTACATTCTGGGAAAACCAGAAGACGCGTCTTCTGAACGTCTTCTGAACATCTTCTGAACGTCTTCTGAGACGTCTTCTGGGTCCAGAAGACACCCAAAAGACGTCCAGAAGACGTCTTCGGCGCGCATTCTAATGTCTACCATCTTCTGGTTTCCAGAAGACGTGCAGAAGATCTTCCGGGAAGACATCCAGAAGTTATCTTCTGGACGTCTTCTGCATGTCTTCTAAATCCCGGAAGACGTCTTCTTGATATCTTTTAGGCGTCTTCTGTACATCTTCCCGGAAGATCTTCTGGACGTCTTCTGAAACTCAGAAGATGGTAGACATTAGAAGACGCGTAGAAGACGTCTTCTGGATGTCTTCGAGATATCTTCTGGAACCCAGAAGACATCTTCCGGAATTCAAAAGATGTACAGAAGTCATGCAGAAGACGTTCAGAGGATATCTTCTGAATGCCTTCTGCATGTCTAATAAATTTCAACATTCATATACGCATTCGCGAGGAATATTTTTAGGCTGAAATAAGCTTGCAAGAAGGATGAGTGCAAACAAGATGTATGGCATAATACACTTCTCGCCATCCTTAACAAACATATTCTCAATGTTTGATACACGACAAGAGATGATTTATTTGTGTGGAAGGCTAAGATGCTTTGGAGACTAAAATTGCTTTAACAATATTACTTTTCAATCAAGAACCTAATCATAAGGAGGGCCACACATATTATTATCCTAACTAGCTAAGTGTCTAGAACTACTTCACATTCAAATTCTAAACAACTAGTCTAATTACCTAGAAACGATGTTCATCTAACATGCACACATGGCATAGGTCTTGGACCACGCAAAAACATGGGTTTTCCACTCGCTCGTTTTTAACCGATCTGAAAAACAACGCACACCAAAATACCAACACTTAGTAGAGTGAAAACACACAATGAATACAAGCACAAATTCCTAGGAAGGGTAAGGTAAGTACCTTTACTCTTCTAGTTGTGGGCGATGGGCTGAAAATGCGCTTTTCCCACTTGCTCATTTTCAGCCAATCTGAAAAACAAAGCGCAACTCAAAACCAAAGGTTAGTAAAGCGGAAAACACAACGCATAAAGGCAGTATTTTTTAGGTGTGACACTAGGGGATGATAGAGCAAATACCTTTACTTGTGGTGTTGAGGTTGGGCTGAAAATTTACCTTTTGGACTAGGTCATTTTCAGCCGATCTGAAAAACAAAGCGCAACGCAAAACCAAAGGTTAGTAAAGCGCAAAAATAGTACGAGACGAAATACAAGATTACCGAAGGAAAACAAAAAGGCCTAGTGGTGTGAGTTGGAATCGAACCAACATCATCTCGTCCAAAGGACGAGCGAGAACACATGTCTCGTTCACACCTCAATTAGACGCTAAGCACGCCGAAGTGCGCGTAAAAAAACCAAGGCACGAAAAGCACCCGCAATCACTATTGAAGTATTGCGTTGTGCAACGTTTTTCTGTTAGACGAACTATTTTAAAAGGACCACTTCACCCAGCAGCAGTCCGCGGAAAACGAGGCTGCGGTGGAATTGAGTTGGATGCAGGTGTAAAAGTGGTAGATGCAAATTTCACTTCAACGTTAAATAAAATTCAAACTCGAACGGTCATGTCGATGTGCGGTGCGGTGCTCGTGCTCACTCCCCTGCGCTGGGCCTGACGATGCGATGCGATGCGATGCGATGCTAATGCTAGCTGACGATGACGCCTGACCACGACCGCGACCACACGCCAGCGCCACACCAGCGCAGCGCAGCGCAGCGCAGCGCTGGCAGATTTTCCGGGTTTGCTATCCGCGGTATCGTGCAGTCATCACGTCTCACGCGACTCACTGCGCGCGTGATCGACTGTTCGACCGTTGCTAGGAGGGATGGTGCTCTAAAACAAGAGCAGTTTCTTCTACCAAATTCGTCGGCCGTTTTAACTTAGTAACTTGGTACGTTTGCCCCTCTCCCGAACAAACCACTTGTTTTTTTGCACTTCTACCTACACCACAAATTATGCCCAATATTGTGCACCTTATATGTTTTTTTGTTTTTTCGCGATTTTTAAAGCTTTAAAACAAAAAAAAAAAAAACATACGGAAGACACCCCAGATATCTTCTGTGCATCTTGTTACCCTCCAGAGATGTCTTTGAGGAAGACATGTCTTCTGGAAATCTGCAACTTGTAGAAGTTCCACCGAACGTCTTAACACCCCTCTTAGGGGCGTCTTCCTCATTTTTTTGACGATCTTCTACGCGTCTTCTAATGTCTACCTAGGCCCTAGGTAGACATTAGAAGACGCGTAGAAGATCGTCAAAAAAATGAGGAAGACGCCCCGAAGAGGGTGTTAAGACGTTGACGGGAACTTCTACAAGTTGCAGATTTCCAGAAGACATGTCTTCCTCAAAGACATCTCTAAGACAACCGGAAGATGTACAGAAGATATCTGGGGTATCTTCCGCAAGCACAGTCAAGAAGACGTCCGGAAGATGTCAAAAAAATGTCTTCCGCGTGTCTTCTGTGTGTCTTCCGCGTGTCTTCCGCGTGTCTTCCGCACCTCTTCTGGGTTCAGGAAGACATATATTCCCCGAAGGTGTCCGGAAGATGTACAGAAGGTATCTGGGGTATCTTCCGCAAGCACAGTCAAGAAGACGTCCGGAAGATGTCGGGAGATGTCTTCCGCGTGTCTTCTGAGTGACTTCTGAACGTCTTCTGAGTGTTTGTCTTCAGGATGCCCTCCGCACTACCTTGGCCAAGTGTCCTTTGTATAGGAGATAGAATGGCAAGTAAACGTGCCGCGCATCTCCAAAAGGGGGAAGCGCCCCCAAAGACCAAAATGTCGTCCTTCAAACGAGCGATGCTCACTAACCCCCCCCCCGAATCCGCGGCGGAGGTCTTCCGTCAATCCAAGCCGGAGGTCTTGAAGGGGAAGATGGCAGCGGTGCACGATTGGTTGTCTACGGTGTCGCCATCCCGCGAGCTGGATCATGAGATGACGGCATGGCTCGGGGAATCCGTCTACATTCATGAGCATTCCCCTGCAACAAGGTGCTTGCTTGTCTCCATAACCCACATGCATCTATCATGCACATTTATGCAGTTTGGAATGCATACAACCGAAGATGTGTGGAGCATCTTCTGCGCAACTTCCGGACGTCTTCCACGTGTCTTCTATGAATTCACCATCACAATGTTTTCGCAGGGCTGAAGATCATGACGCGGTTCGTATTTGCGTGCCGCGTCAAAGCAACCGGCCACCTTTCGGCTTAGCCGAGCCCACTAATGTGCTTTTCTCGGTTCAAGAGTTTTTTGGCTATGTGCAACCAATTTCAGACTTGCATGAACCGGGCTTTAAGGAGCATACGTGGGAGGACATTTTCTCCGATCCATTGGACTTGGCCGATGATCCGGGCACGGTGCACTTTCGACAACATAAGTGGCTGCTTGAGCCTCCCATTGGCGTCAACCTCCAAGGAATGGTGTTGAAGATACGGGATGCAATCGCATCGGGCGAACCATATCATCGTCCTCCGGAGCTTGTTGTGAGTGATGGGGATAGGCGGATGAAACCGCAAAGGCTTTCACCTTCACCTCCGGCCCCGATGGATAAAGTTGTGGACATGACCTATACCGAAGTCCATGAGCCCGAGGACCCTCCCCCGGAGATGCCAACACGAAGGTGCGAACCGGTTGCCACGGCATGCCCGTATCTCCATGAAAGATGTATGCCTGCACGCTCCATCGGAAGTCGTTCCGAAGACGTTCCGAGCGTCTTCTGCGCATCTTCCGGGCTCGTGGACTTCGGTAAATCTAACGTAGAGCAAAATGACAATAGCAGAATCTGAAATCAAGCATTCCAAAACTGAAATCTGAAATCCACCGTAGAGCAAAATCAGCCAAAACTGAAAATCGGAAATCTAATGTGGAGCAAAATGACACATATAAAAATCTGAAATTGGTTTGTAAAATCTGAAATCAAGCATTCAAAAAACTGAAACCTGCAATCTAACGTAGAGCAAAATCAGCCAAAATTGAAATTTGGAAAATCTAACATAGAGCAAAATGACAAATGCAAAAGTCTGAAATGGAGCATTCCAAAAACTGAAAACTGACATCCAACATAGAGCCAAATTAGCAGGGTAGAAGTCTTACCGTGGCGGGCCGGCCCGGGGCCGCAGAAGCTCGCTCCGGGCCGAAACCGGGCCGAAGGGGCTTTCGCCCCCGGGCCGCACAAAAATATGAGCCGGCCAAACTTCGGCCAAAAATATAGGCATTTTATGCCACTTTTTATCAAACCCCCATACTTAATTTCAAAATTTCGCGCCTGCGGCGGGCATTGTTCTTCCTTGACCGTTTTGGCCGAAAGCGGGCCAGCGGAAATATAGTTTACGGGCCGTAGAGAAATTTGGAAGACTTCTACCCTGCAAATTAGCCAAAATTGAAAATCGGAAATCTAACGTAGAGCAAAATGACAAATGTAAAAAATCTGAAATCAAGCATTCCAAAAACTGAAATAAGAAAACTAACGTAGATCAAAATTAGCTGAGATTGAAATTTTGGAAATCTAACGTAGAGCAAAATGACATATGTAAAATTGCACTTTCGCATTTTCCCTTCAATTTCAACAAATGCAACAATCTTGATTATTGCTAATTAATTACAAATGGTCATCACAAATCACAATGGTCAAATGGGGGCAAGGCCATAAGAAGATGTTGCGTCCGAACGGCACGAACACCGGACCGAAGACGCTCAAGTGTCACGATGGAAGGCGTTGAAAATGCTACAAGCGGGCATCATGAGCGTGCTAGCGTCTTGGGATAGAGACGAGGGCTACTCGAAAAACATGCTTGAAGACTTGATCGGGCAGTTGACGGTCATAACGAGAGAGCTCACTTCGGAGCTTGTAGACTGTAAGGTACGGAAGACATCTGGAAGACATCCCGAATACGTTCCGAGTACATTCCAAACGTCTTCCTTAATTACCTTTTATTTGGTGATTTTGCAGGATGTTCCTAAGCTTCAAAATCTGGTGGATGAGTTCTTCAAGTCACTCGAGCGCGATGGCTCACCTGACTGGCTGGTCATCAACACGCATTTGCTTTCCCACTTCCCCGACCAACTCCTCATGTATGGTCCAATACGGGGGGCATGGATGTACGTGTTCGAATCATTCAACGGGAAGATTCGAAGGTGGGTGAAGAACAATGCATATCGATCCGGTTCAGAGTGTTATGCAAGGCTTCGGGCGGTACCGGATGGTACATGTGGTGCGAGGGTTAATCTTGGTACTTCGTCGCCGGCGGGAGGCAACCACCAATCCCACCCGGCCACCCGTGCTCCGGTTCTTGACCACCGCACCGTTGAGGGCGCCGAACACCGTGGTTTTGGGAACACAAGGCAAGCGCCATGTACTCTCCCGCGCTGAAACGAAAGCGCTGGAGCTGTGGATGCATGGCAACGTGCCCCAATACCGCAAGTTGAAGGCAAAATTCGACGAGTACGTCACCTACTGCAAGAGGTAAGTAAGAAATGAAATGTGCCATAAAGTGCCTGGAAGACGTTTCATATATCTTCTAGGCATCTTCCACACGTCTTCGGTAAATACATGTCCTGACACTATGCACGTATACATTCGCAGGGAAAACCATATGGTTCGGAGACGTATTGGCGCACATGCCGGAGGGTCTCGCCTGATGCATATGCACGGTAGCGACCCCAAGGTCTGGCTGGGGAGACCATTCACGGAGAGTGAAGCGGCACTCGTCGAAGGGCCTCCTCGCGTGTGTCAATCTTTCGGCTCGGTCGTGGTTCGAGGAGTTTGCTACGTCGCACGGCAGCTCAGGACAAGACGAAGAAGACTTGTCAACGTTACTTCCGAGCCTTTTTCTCTGGAGAAACATCAAAGGCCCGAGGAAATCGAGACTGACCGGTGCGTCCGTGCATTACGTTTTGGTGAATGTGCGCAGAATATGTACCGAATGTCTTCTGCGTGTCTTCTCGACGTCTTCGGGGATTCTTACTATAGAGTATTGTGGCTCCAACTCGCAGGTACGCCATGGTAGATAGCATCCACAAGGTCGACTTGGCCGCGAAAGAGTACATTCTTGTGAAGGGAAAGTGGTTCCCTGAATTCAACCAAGCGACGACAAAACGGTTTGCCAAGCTAAACTCGAAGTACGGGCCGGACAATACCGCAAAGGTGGTGTACACATACGACCCGGATGATCCCGAGACACCTTGGGACACTACTGATCCATTCATCCTGGCGGCTCAAATTGAGCACCAAGTTGTAATCAAGAAACATCCTGTGATGAAGACGGCGGTGGTATTTGATTTAAAGGCTGACTTTTCCGAGTGCATCGACGATGATGGTTCACGACCGAAAGGTGCAAGACGCAAGAGGCGATCGTGATAATACGCCGGGCATCGTACTTGGTGGTCTGTATGTTGAATAGATGCAATCGTACATGTACAGTGCCCACGCGTTTTTAAGCAACTTCAAAACAAGCAACCAGCGCTGGAATTCCGAAAATTTAAGCAATTTTCAGCGTTTGCAAAACCGCTGGAATTTGGCATATGTGCCGTAAGCAATTCCAGCGCCGTTATTAGCAGTCGCAGGAAATTGCTTAATCCGCTGGAAATTTCGCTGGAAATTGCTTAATCCGCCGGAATTTTCGCGGGAAATTGCATCTTTGCGACGGATCTAGTACTAAGTTATGAGCGAGTCTGTGCTATAATGCCGAAATTCCATCTTTATATGCCTGCGGAACATTAAATGCCACGAAAAAGTCACCCGCATAAGCAATTCTCAGGGAGCGGAGGAGTCAGACCACTGACCTTTCGATTCCGGGGTTTAAGCAATTGGCAACGCTGTGCACCTGCGATTGTCCTTCGGAATCCCGCAACAAGCAATTCTATCGGCTGCGAAAGCACATCCGCTACTGCCTAATTAGAGCGGTTTAAGCAATCGAATTTGAATCGATTTTGCTGCGCGCTGGAAAATCTGCCGATTTCAGTATAAGCAATGACCCGCTGGCCGCTGGATCGAAAACGGTTGTTGCTTAAAAACGCGTGGGCACTGTATGTGTAGATAGACCTATCAATTAACTTAGCCGTATATTATGTATCATAGCAACAGAGCATGATGACAACCCTGAAGCTGTTAGGAAGATACCTGGAATGTCTTCCGCATGTCTTCCGTGCGCCTTCTGAATGTCTTCTGTGATTACGCGACTAGTGTACGTGTGGTATGAAGTAGCTATGTGGCCAAAATGCATAATCATCACATATGTGTCGATAACACATGTCAGAATGTATTCTGGCCCAGAAGACATTCGGAACATCTTCCGGGTATCTTCCGGGAAGACTGCCCTTTGCATGTCTTCCGGGAAGATGTCTTCCGAAATCCGGAAGACATTCCGCACATCTTCGGCACGTCTTCCCCGAAGAGTGTCTTCTGGTTTCCAGAAGACGTTCCCGTCAGAAGACGTCTTCTGGAAACCAGAAGACATCATTTCTCCGAAGACGTCTATAAGACGTTCAGAAGACGTCTTCTAGACGTCTTCTGATTTTCCCAGAATGTAGGGGATTGCTCGACGTTACCCTCGCCGTGAGCGCTATGACATCTGGGTGTTTTGGACCTTCGCCGTCGTTTGGTACGCTGGGCTCCTCTTCGTGCACGCCACTGGTGTCTACGCTGGCCTACGCTACGGTTAATATGAGCAGGGAACATATCAACCCCCTGTGGCCGGTCTGTGGCCGTACGATGAGGGCTGTGGCCGAGGTTTGGCCGAGTGTGCTTTTGCTTGTTGGCCGAAACGAACTATGTAAAATTTTGAAAATTCCCCCGAAAATTTGCGATTTTTATGATATTGCCATACATAAAATTAAAATTTTACGCCTGCGGCGGGCAATTTTGGATTTTGGCCGGGATGGCCGAAATTTGGCCGATGGAAATTTTGAGTGTTGGCCGTACGACATAAATGTTTGATATGTTCCCTGAATATGAGTGATTGGATGGTGGTGCCCCTCAGAGGGCTGATTACTTCCCTGGCGTGGTGGTCACGCAGCATTGAGGCCATGCCAGGGAAGAAGGCTTACCGTGAGAGGCCGGCCCGGGGCCGTTTGAAGTCAGCCCGGGCCGGTTGCGGGCCGCTCGATTGTTGGATGCGGGCCGTCTCTCAAGGGTCCCGATTATGAAATTTTCGTGAAATTTGTGCGATTTTTATGATCTCGCCATACTTAAAATTAAAATTTTGCGCCTGCGGCGGGCAAATTTGAAGATTGGCCGGGCTGGCCGAAAGCGGGCCAGTAAAAATTCCAAATGCGGGCCGCTTCGAAAAAAGAAAGCCTTCTTCTCTGGGCCATGCTTCTCGTAATCCTCGCCTGGCTTTGGATCTGCGCTGGTCTCCATGCTGACGACGTTGCGCGTCACGTTTCTCACGCCACCGGCTTCCTTGTGGAGGTGCGTGACAGCCAATCTAAGCAGGGGTGGACTGTCCCGTCATTGAGCTGCTCCCAAGTTCTCCTCCTGGGGCGCGTGTCCCTGCCCGCTTTGCCCGTCAGGCTTGACAAGCCTCGTTTCGCGGCACGCTGGGCGCAGCTTCGGCGCAATCTCGTGCTGCACCGCGTCGCGCAGGCCACCTACTTGACGCTCGTCTTCGCGTCCATGGTCTTTGCTGCCGCTGGCGGGAGTTCTCGCTTAACGCACGGGGGGTGGAGAATGATGGCGTGCTTGTTCGCTTCGAACTCGCCGGTAGCCGCAGTGCGGTTCAACAGAATTTTGCGATTTTTTCTGCTCTTGTGCGGCATTCTGTGGGTCGCCAGCAAGCTGGTGGTGGACATGCCCGTACATGGTGCTACGCCATCCGCACGGTTTGCTTGGGGTGCAGCGCCTTGCACTTCCTGGGAATCCCAGCAGTCGTCGAGGCAGTGGGAGCCGGGCTGGGAGGCCAACGTCGCAGAACAGGATGAAGTCTTGCCGTACACCGTGTTGGATGAACTTCAGCCTTTAGGCAAGACGACTGTGACCAAGGACCGACGAGGCTGCTTGGCTCGACACTGAGCTCAATGCCACGTTTGGAGGCCATCCTGACTTCAAGGAGGAACATTGGGAGGAGATGCGGGCTGTTCTTCGCAGATGCAAGGGCACCTTCGCCAACACCCCTCACGACTTGACAGGCTACAAGGGCAAGGCGGTGCACAACACGTCCTCAATCTCGTCCAATCAAGGACGAGTCCAAGGCTGTCTACCAGAAGCCGAGGAAGTACAGCCCAGGCGAGCAGGAGATCATTGACATCCACTGCAAGGAGTTGCTGGGGTATGGCTTCATCGAGCCTGCAGCCAAGCATTGCAAGCATGCAAGCAACGTCATTGTGGCTGGCAAGAAGGATCACGAGACTGGTTTGTGGACCCAGACACGCTTCTGCGTAGATCTCAGGGGCATCAACCGACACTCTCTCAAGGATAATACCTTGCCATGCGTTACCACCATCGGGTTGTGAACCCGAGAGCACTAGGTGAACTTCCCGCATCGGCTAGACGAATATAGCCATTGATGCTCGCATGCTGTTCAGTGCATGCTTGAAGCGAAGACGCGTCTTATCAGGACACTTCAGTTCTTCAAGACGTGTCTTGCTTCGCCATCTCGATGCCATATACTTGGCCTCTCGATGACAGATGTCACTCACCTTAGGTGGGTGACAGACATTCTGACTGTACATGTCATAGTCGACCGTACTGACAATACTTGACGACTGTATGTCATTATGACACATGACATGACATGACATGACAGGTATGACATGTATGACACATATGTTATCGGTCATATCCCTGACAGATCTCCCCTCTTGGAAGTGTTGTGACCTCACAATATAGGGTGCATACCTTTTGTATATGTCTTTGATGTCTTTGTTGTTGAGCTGGCCAGTCTTCTTACACCAGTGAGTCGTCCCTCAAGGTGTTTTAGGATATCGGGGGGAACTGAGCCCACTTTAAACCCTCACCTTGGGCTTTATGCCCTACAGTTCCTAGGATGTAGCCCCCCATATAATACTTATAGTACTTCAGGGTTAGGATATCGGGGGGTCTCTATGAGGAGTCCACTTTAAACCCTCACCTATACAGTTCTTAGGATGTTGCCCCCCTGATTGCTTGGCGTTTCGTATTTCAGAGTGACGCTCAGGGTATCTCTGTCCGAGGTTTACGTTACGGAGAGATATCGCGCTTGCCGATCGACGATTCGACCCTTTGGGTACTTGTTTCCACGGCCTTATAATAGTGCATCCACCCCTTCCTCCCATCCTAGAACTGCTATGGAGGTTCATCGGCCGAATGGAGAACCTTCTTTTCCAAGGTTTGGCGGAGAAGGCGCTGCTACGAGATATCGGAGGGACTTGTAAGTCTACTTTAAGTAATTACAGTCCACTTTAATTCCTCACCCGATCTGCCAAACTCCTTTTTTGGTCCGGTACGCGCGCTTTGACGAACATTTCATAGATGGATTCGACAACGTACTAATGTGAATTCGTTTAGTCGTGTGTGTCAAACACAACTCAGGATCACAACTCCATCTACCTCAGAACATTCCGGCAGTTCAGAATGACTGGCCATAAGATCCGAATGACAAACCACGGTCCGGCAAAGGCAGTATAGCAGCTTTTATTATCCACAGATATGGTACCCGCATGTATGCGTATCTGTGCAAGGGTATGAATTTGTACAAGGCTCACTACACGACCTCAGCAAGTAAGGATCAATTTCCTGCTCCTGATACAACATAATGGTACAACATTAAGTGCAGGGTATATAGATGATCGACATGTATTAGTATATATTACAAGAAGTACGGGCAATAGGCTTAACCCCTTAGCTGCCGGAGGAATTTCGGGGTTGTGAAAATTTTGGTTTATTTACAATAACTTTGGCATAAGGGTCCTGCCTCAACTTTTGAAAATAGTGTCGGAAAGGTCTTCTCAAGGCGAATCACATGCAAACGTTAGAAATACATGACACTTGATACCGATGACGTGATTGTCAACTGAAAAATGTTGATGGATGTGCACATCGTTAACAATGTAAGCCCTAATATTGACCCTATACCTCCAGGTATAATCTTACCAAGTGCTCAACATGCGGTTAGGGCTACTTATATTATTAGGGGTTTGTAACACTATGACACATGTGCCCTAGATGTGACTCATTATGGTCAAGCTAAAATAGAGTGCGTCTGGGGAAATATTTAGAGCATCGTCGCAACATGGTTGCTCCCAAGTGCATGGCTGCATGCGGCTCGATAAGAGCTTTTCAAAACTGTCTTCAAAAGTGAATTTGAGTTGTTTGTCGCCGAGAAAATCAGTTTTGAGTGTTTGATGGACATGTCCATCAGCTGGCAGCTAAGGGGTTAATATATTGTTTAGCCTTCATAGGCAGCTATTATGTCTGCTGCATTGGTCAGCTCTGTGGCTTTGACCCAGGTGTCATGTTCAGGGCCGTAGCCTGCATATCGCACTAAATAGTACTTGCCACCTCTAGTGATCTTATCTGAGAGAATGTGTGATATCTCAAATAATGATTGCCCTTCTTCGGCGATCATCTGTGGCAGAGGCAAAGGTGCTTGAATTGAGTCATTATATAACTCTAATCTGGATACAGGCTGAACCGGATGAAGACGAATATCGAGATCTCCGAAATCTAGCTCATAAGCATGTCCATGGCTGACAACTTTGGATATGGTAAACGGCCCGATATATGGCTGCTTAAAGTGTCTGCCTGCCTCTGTCAAACCAGTCCATTGGATAAACTCAGTCCGTAAAAGAACTTTCTGCCCTAGTGCAAATTGTCGGGGCATGTGAGTCTTATTGAATCTGGCTCGATTGATTTCTGCTGCTCGGCTAATATTGTCTACCGCATTGGCATGAACAGCCGAGTACTGGTCAAAGTGATCTCGAATAGTATTCTGTATTGGAACAGGAGCTTCTGGCGGAATGGTGATTGCCAGATCATGCGGCGAAAGTGGCTGCGCCATGGAGTCGAGATAAAAAGGTGTATAACCAGTTGTAGCAGAAACTGTGTTGTTGATTGCAAACTCCACCAGAGGCAACTTGTCCTCCCACGAATTGGCAGAAGTATCATTGCAACAACACCTGAGGAAAAAATACTTTCTAATCAGTAATTATAAACCGGAGGTTGGTGAATCATGCATCAAACAAAATGTGAAATACCTGAGGATGTCCTCAATGAAGGCATGGCTCCTCTCATTGCTTGCATTCGACGGTGGATGGTGCGAAGATGTCATAGACAATCTCGTACCAGTAGACTTCCACAGTGTTTGCCAGAATGAAGAAGTAAATCTGGGATCTCGATCTGAAATGATGTTCCTCGGAAGACCATGGAGCTTGAAGATATGCTGCATATATATAGCAGCAGTGTGCTGAGCAGTCCAGGTCATGTTGAATGGAATGAGATGGCATCGATGAGTGAATTGGAACATTACCACAAATATACTGTCGTGCCCGTTAGTGGTGAAAGGCAGATCCGAGTAATCCAGTCAAGTGAGACATCAAGCCATTTTGTCTTAGGCACACAATAGCGAATATGTGCCTGATCATAAGGTTTGTGTCTTCTCGTTTTCTGGCGTTGGCATACGGGGCACTCCCGAATGTACTGGATTCGTTGCTGCCTTCGTCATTCCTGGCCAGTAATATCGGCTACGCAATAGGTGGAGCATGCGATTCTTGCCTACATGGCCAGAAACAGTTGCTGAGCAAGGCATGGAATCGATTGTTTGATATTCTGATACCATCGATATATCAGAATATCAGAATCAATTGATGCCTATTTGATGCACAATCAAAATATTACAATCAATTGATACCCACCTCCGAGAATTACAATCGATTGATGCCTAATCCGAATTATCACCATCGATCGATTCTCGATTTGCATTATCACAATCAATTGATCGTGACCGTGGGACATATCAGAATCGATTGATATTTGCACGTGACACGCAATCACACATCGATATGCAATATATAACTCCCTAACCGATCCTTCATTCTTGAGTTCTAGGCTTTTCATTCGTCTCTAATTTGGGTTCGCTGAAGTGTGTTTGAGATGAACCAATAAACATGCAAATGACACCCATCCTCAGATTGGAGGCGGGGGGTGTGTTGGAGGCTCTCGACTCGATTGGGTAGCATTGAGGACCTCACATTTACAGTGTGACGGAGTGTCAGGACTATTGACGAACTATCGACTGCCTGTGTGAATCAAGATGGGTAAACGTGGATACAGCTCATTCATAGACGAACACAATGATATATTGTTTGTTGTGATAGGATTGGTAAAACCCAAAATCTGATACCCATTAGGGCGCAATTGGTAATCATGAATGTTATCGATAGGTATCGTTATCGTTCTCAGTCGATAGGTTCGAAAAATTATCGTTATCGTTCGATTATAAAATTTGACTTATTCATCGTTATTTGATAAGTTCAAAAAATCACGATACCGAGCCTTGGTTGATATAGCCTCGGTAGAAATTTTGGGGTATCATATCAATTGATATTGCCTCGGTAGGAATCACTATCAATTGATGTGCATTTGCTAGAATTGCAATCAATTGATAATATAATGTAAAAATCACAATCAATCGATAGCTGACTTCTTTTATCACAATTTATTGATAGGACAATTTAGGATATTACTATTAATCAATTGAAAATTTGGAATAATCAAAAACTATCGATACTGCTTGTTCCAACCGATTCCATGCCTTGTTGCTGAGTGACACTCATGCAGTAGAATATGGCGAAGCTGTATGATCTCACCGTCATCTGTAGGAACTTTGGCAGTAGGTGGAATATAAAGCTGTCTGCAAAAAATGGTCTTGCGATATAGCAATCCCTGAATGAGCTCGAAGCTGCTGACAGTCTGTGATGATGTTGCTGAAGCCAGTTTTGAAAGTATAGATTGTGCGAAGGGATCACGATCATACTGTGATGTGATAATGTCGTGTAGCTGATGACCCGATGATGCAGATATAAGAGCAATAAATGTAGGGTCTGAAGATATTATGTCAGCTGATGTAGTTGCCAATGAGGCAATGTGATGTTGCAGACTATCGGAGAGTTCGAAAAGGGCAGAAATACGTGTAAGGGCATCTGCAACCTTATTCTTCTCGCCTGCAATGTGCTCAATCCGAAAGTTGTACTCGGAGAGCTCATCCAACCACCTCGCCTGTTTGGGGCTTAGTGTGGATTTGGACTGGAAATAAACCAGTGGCTGATGATCTGAACGAACGATAGTCTCTGGAGCTCCCAGCAAGATATGGCGAAACAACCGGAAGCCCTCCACAATGGCAAATAACTCAATCTCAGGAATAGGCCAGCGTCGCTGTGTGTCAGAAAGGGTTACACTGTGGTAGCCACATGGCCTCATACCTTTGCCTTGATCCTGTAGGATGACTTGGCCAACGTGTGTGCCTGATCCATCGACTTCCATAATGGATGGCAGTTTCTGATCTGGAAGCTGTAGTACTGGAGCATTGCAGATGGCACTTTTGAGATTGTCGAATGCCTGCTGCTGCTCAGATTCCCAGACAAATTCTGCATTATCTTTCAGAAGGCGATTGAGTGGCTCGGCAATCTTGGAGAATTTTGGAATAAATCTCCTAAACTGGCCGACCATGCCCAAAATGACCGAAGGCTAGACTTGCCATCTTTAGCCATGCGGCGTAGAGGCTGTTTACCAACGGTTGGGCCATAGGATACTGGAGGCTGAATAGCCATGACTGCACGGATTCTGTCTTCGATGATGGATAGGCCTGCCTCTGAGATGTGGTGTCCGATAAAGTCAATACTTCTGACGAACAGCTCAACCTTCGAAGGCCTGATGAAGAATTGATGCTCTCTGCAGCGCTGTAGGAACTGGCGAACGTGCTTCACGTGTGTGTCAAAATCTGGACTGTACACTATGGTATCATCCATAAAGATGACTAAGAACTGATCAATGAAGTCGAAGAATGCTCGGTTTCCAACACGCAGAGCGGTCGCAGGAGCGTTAGTTAACCCAAAGGGCATCACTGTCCACTCGTATGAACCATATCTAGTTCGTATTGCTGTCTTATGGATGTCGTCTGGATGAATGGGGATCTGATGGGAAAACTGGTTGAAATCGAATCTGCTGAACCAGCGTGCCCCCTTAAGCTGTTCAAGAAGGGTATCATGAGGTGGCAATGGATACGTGTCCTTTATGGTGATGTTATCAAGGGCTCGATAATCACAGCACATCCTCCACTTCCCCCCTGGCTTAGTAGGAGCGAAAATGATTGGGCACCCATATGGTGATGATGATGGACGAAGGATACCCAGCTCGACATATTTGATGATCTGTCGTTTGAGCTCCTCCATCATAGGCACTGGAATAGTATGAACTGGCTGTGATGGTGGCTTATGCCCAGGTTCAATGTTGATGCGATGTTATCCACCTTCAAACCGTTCTGGCCTATGGCCAGCTGGAAGATCCTCCTGGAATATATCTGAAAAGTCCTCTCTGGTGCGATCACGTTCTGCTGTGACCTCTGGGTCTTCCATGGTAGTGTCTGTGTCAGTCGCTGGCATGACCACTTCACCATCAACCTCTGAGAGAAAAAAGAGCTAAGCTACGGCTTCTTCAGCCGAACCACTGGATCGTATACGTCTCAGGTGCTTCCTCATCGTGGTGGCACTGACTAGTTCCATTTCAGGAAGGCCATCTGATTTCTGAGTGAGTATCTTCAACTCTGGAAAGAACTGTGCGAACACTGGAACCTGAAGAATGAGTCCTGGTGATCGTCATGTTCTTGGACTGAAAGTCAATGTGTGGATTCCTCCTCTCCAACCAATCCTGTCCCAGGATGACTGTGAAGGGTGTCATATCAATACCATATAGGTCCACTGAATCCTTATACTTACCCAGCGTAAATGTAGCATTGGGAAGATAGGATGTACAAGGTAATTGGCTTCCTCCATCCAGCCAACCCCACTGAAAATGATGATGTATCTGATGGTGTGATACCAAGCTGAGCAGCAAATTGTCTGTCGATGAAGGACGATGTTGCTCCAGGATCTATCAAAATATGAGTACTCTGTCCATATACTTTCCCCTTATATAACAACAGCTTCTTCTGTGATTTCAGCTGTGCTGTCCGTGACTGCATCTGTGCGATGTGATCCGAGGGAGTGTCCATCTGCTGAATCTGTAATGTCAGACTGGAAAGGACTTCTTCTGAGATACTCTCAACCCGGCCACTTGCTTCAGTGGCATATTCAGGCTGATCTACCGGGGTGCTCTCATCACTGGTACCTGTGCGGCACCCGGAGAGTTTCCCTGAGGAGCTGGAGCTGAAGCTGGAGCTGGAGCTGCAACTGCTGCATTGATGCTTTGCTGATTCTGAAGTTCTTCAACCAGGGGGGTGACTGTTTTTAGGAGCTTGTTAGACTCACTTTTACCACCCTAATTATTCTGTTGCTGCTGTCCTCCTTTCTGATTCCAAGGATTCTGAGCTGGAGGATTGCCTTTCTGAGATCTGATTCCTGAGAACTGCTTTCTGAGATCTGATTCCATGTTGCTGACAATTCGATTCTTTATCAGGGCATCCTCCAGATCCACTGCTGCCAATGAATCCAGTGATGTGAATGTCCGAAGATAGTCTGAGAATGTCTGATTACCCTGCTGCAGTGCCATCAAGTGTTTTTTGGCTACTGACTGCTTATGTGGGTTTCCAAACTGTCTGAGGAACGTGGTCCTGACTTCTGCAAATGTGGCTGTTGGTGAGTTTGCCACAACATGAAAGAAGTGTCTGGCATTGTTCTGAAGAAATGTAAGGAAAACTGTAATCAGGTCCTTATCTGCTGCTCCTGGGTAGGTAAACTGAAAATACCTATCCACTGTTTCCATCCAGACTTCTGCATCCTGTCCGACCTTATATTCCTTTGGTGTACTCATTTTCACCTTAGGAATAGGTACTGCTGGAACTGATGCTGGGAGTACATGACCATCATCTGGATCTGTAAAAATGGGAGGTGCGAAATCCTCTGTGTATTCCTCTTCTGGATCCTCAGGTTCTGTTTCAGGATCCCTGTGTCTACTCATATCTGGCTTCATACGACGGATGCTGTCAAAGTACCCTACACCATCGTATCGAGTCTGTGTGTCTGCGTAACCAGTTAACCAACGTGGGACCTTGAATCTGCTGTAAGAATCATAAGTACCCAAGATGTCGAAAAACCAATTTACTGGATTTGGATCAATATCTGGTACAGACATCTATAACACAGAACACCAACACCAACAAAACCTTCAAAACCGGAATGTGTGTGTTGTGATATATATATATATATATAATTGTACATGTATTGTATTTGTACATGATCTGTATTATATAATGGAGTGAAGTATGTATGTATAATGATTCCACCTTCCCCCCTCAAGGAAGTGTGATAACCACTAGGCAGTTGTCAAGTGCCTTATATACTCCATTAGGCAGTATGCAACCTTATAGGAAGCAGCCTTACAGTCCTGGGGATGTTGCCCTGCAGTTATTGGGATGCAGCCCTACAGTTCTTGGGTTGCAGCCCGGAAATATTAGTCATGGTTGTGCTGATTCCAGCATGACTATAATGCCAAATATATAGTATTTTACTAATATTTTATGGCATTTCAGACAATATGGGTTACAGTGACCCTAATCGCCTCCAGTGACCTTAGGGTGCTACATGATATCAGTAACCCTTAGATATGTCAAAAAACGAGCATTATGCATTTTTCTTTGAAAGAAAGAAGCAAGATTGTGCTCAATATGTCACTGTTTGTTATGTAAAAGTGTGCGTTACACACCTAGATGTTACATGTAAGATATTTAGGGTGTTAAATGAGATGTGAAATGTGGCATGATGTTTTTTTGGTACCTTAATAGGTATAAAATTGGATTCCGTAAAAAAATTGGATCCGAAAAACACAATTATAATGTTACGTGAGACATTTTCACCTATTTTGCCACTTTGAGCTTATATATATATATATTAGACTCAGTATGTATATACTGTATATCAC
>LGRX02008792.1:0-10468 GCA_001247695.2 Cymbomonas tetramitiformis
CGTCTCGGGGTCACAACCCAATGGCGGTACCATCTAAGATGATGGGAGACGTTAGGTACAAAAGTGAGGAAGCGTTGTGCTTCAGCAGATCTTCTTACAGAGACTGCACTCACAAACCCGCTCATCCGTACACTCGCATTGCTGTTCAACTTTGCAGTGTTTATTTTGTATATTGATAATATATTCACGGCACTTGTCTGCATAGCCGTATCAGATGGTATTCTAAAAGTCGTCAAGGCACGATACTCGAGAACTCAAGTGGGTGCAGCGATAGACGTAGTATATTTGATATTGTTCGCAGGTTTGCAGGTGGGCGCATATCGACAACGCTCGCATAATATTGAATATCTGCAGGGCGAATAATATACAATCGCATATTGACAGCGCAGAGATAGCGCGAGGAGATTTCTCGCAGCATACACGCGGAAACAGCTGATCGCACACATACGCGATAAGGTGTGCGCAGGGCATACATCGACGCAACAATGAAACGTATTCGCATAAATGGTTCGCAAATGTATGCATGTTCGCAGATGCGACAAATCATCGGCGAAATCGCTTTCGCGTGGAAAATCATCAGCGCAGTATCACGATTTTCATGATAGCACTAAATTGCTTCATACATGCAGCATGCGCGATGGTCACTAATTTACAGATGCAGCATGCGCGATGGTCGCATATTTCTACAGAAGTCAATCGCAGCATGCGCGCGCTTGTATGAATCACTTTCAAAATTTGTCCAGAATGATATATTACATAGTTGTCATCGGCAGAATTTTGATTCGTATACATGTCAGCGCTCGCATTCGTATGCGACGTACATCAGTGATTTTTGCAATGCAATTCCTTCGCACTGTTTACAATGTCAGCACGATATACGTTCTTCATGATTTCGTCACATGCGAAGAACGCCCGATTTTAGCGTGCACAATTTTGATGTGTTTTACATGCAGTGAGAAGCACATATGTATAAGCCCGTCGAAATCATATGCAGAATGACTGTATACATGATCGTTATGCTTGGATACATTGCCACTATGTTGCTGTAAAAGTATCATTATCATACTGCAGCAAATTCCAAAGTGTTCTGATGGCTGCACAAATACTTTAATCATCAGCATCATTCTATTTAGCATCACAATGATCTGTTCACAACATGTGTGTGCAAATCAGCACACACACACATGCACTTATTTCACTTACAGCAATCATCAACATGCAGTGCATACACTTTTATACTATGCACATATCTTATGCTGAATGATTGCATTGATTGTGAATTGTACATGCTTTATTATACTGTACAGCTTGATCACGATAACAACTGTAATACATAGAGCATAAGCATATTGCAGTGAATGCTAGTCTATATTCGAATCCATGTAGCAAAGGGTGCCTGAAAGTGATCTTAACACCATAATTAGTTTGTCATGCCTGGTGGAGCCGAGATGCTCTCCAGATCACATGTACATTCTATGGTGGATCACTGGATGGAATGCTCACCTGAGCTTCATGTAAAATCTATCAGCAACTCATTTTGTAATGAGATTAGCATGGAATTACAATGATCCCTAAACTTGATATATATCATGTTAGATGTAATCAGTACATGGTATGCTGACTGTCTTGCATGATAAATTGTCTAGGATATTGTGATATCCAGAACATATTCTGCAGAGTGTGTACAAGTAAACACACACACACATTGACATAAGTACTAATCAGCAGTACTACACACTGCACATACACTAGCATTCATTATACATGTTAAAATTCACTGACTCAGAGTGAATAGATCAACTATATTGTATATGGTAATATAGATACCACTTCCAAACACATGTGCGTGGAAAGTGTCAATGATGGCGATACATAAGGGAACAGGATAAGATAACATGCTGTAGGGCTGGATGGAGAATATCTCCAGACCCGAAGGCATTATACAGTGTTCATAATGCAGCTAGTGGTAACTGCTGAACACTGTCCATACCTTTACTATCGCTGGAGCAACTACAACAACTACGTTGCATATTGACAGTTGAATCAAACTTGATCAGATCAATTGCATGCAACACACAGATCAGTATTTACATGATATCTGACAATAGTGTTAAGGACAATCACACACATATAAATGTGCTGTGTCAAGTTGTTGTGATTGTATCCAGCAAAGTCCAGATTTGTTCTAAATGAGATATATCACTTTGATAAATCTTAAGAGCACAGACCTATGCTCAAAACAAATCATAGGTTGAGAAATATCACTAAAGTGGGTGTTTCCACTTAAGTTGATTAATCTATACATAATCAGAAAAGTACATTTGCTGTGCATGGGTTTAAATCAGTAAAACCCAGAATGCTGTCAACCATAAATGTTGATATACAACACAACTCACTTATTTGCTATGAAATTTGTCATATGCAAAAGTGAAGTTCCTCACAGAGATTCTGTACTTACATTCCACATATACACTGAGATATGTCACTAAAGCAATATTTCAGATAGCTGAAAAAGCTGTAAAATGGGTAAAAATGCTCCACGTTTAATTTCAAAATGAAAAATGTGTGCCCATTTTATTTAAAATTATGATTTTATACCTATTAAGGTATCAGGAAATCATGATGACACATGTCATATCTGTGTGACACCCTAAATATTAGGTGTTGAATATATAGGGGTAACGCTATTGCTGTAACGATAAATCGCTCAAAATGCTGTACGTAAAACACATTTTGAAAATTTCGGATTGATTTTTTTTGCTGAAATGAATGTTTATATATCAAATAACAATCCCTGATTTATGTAGCATGTGTAACGCCCTGTAACAACCCTAAAATTAAATGTGTGTAACAGGGGTGTAACGTACCTCCTGAAAACCACCTTACATTTATGTAGGTATTAAATGCAGTTTTGCTTAAAAATCTTTGCAAAAACATCATACTGCTTATTTTTTTACCTGTATTAGGGTTACTGATATCAAGTAACACCCTAAACACCATATTGAGTAACAAGGCCACTGTAACCACATATGCCCTAAAATGCCAGTTTTATTTCGAAAAACTTCGTTTTATGGCATTATTATATCATGCTAAATCATCACAGACATGATAATACTGTGGGCAACAACCCTAGAACTGGAGGGCAACAACCCAAAAACTGCAGCGCTACAACCCAAGGACTGTAGGGCTACAACCCTAAAACTGTAACAGCTGGTTCCTATAGGAATGCATACTGAATAAGGTATTGGCAATCGACAACTGCCACTGTATCACACACTTCCTTGAGGGGGGAAGAAGGTGGATATATGTATATGTATAACCTCATCATAATATACAGATATACCATATATAACATAGGTATATATATATCAACACACACTCAGTTAGCTGAAGAGATTTTGGTGTTGTGTTTTGTTTTTCTTAGATGGCAGAAGCAGAAGATCCAGATATTCCACCCATCAATGCAGATCCGTCTACATGGTTCTTTGACATCTTAGGCTCATATGATGCATACAGTCGTTTCAAGATCCCAAAATGGCACGCTGGTTATGATAATACCCAGACCAGATTCGACAAGATAGGGTTCTTCGACAATATCAGCCGCATGAAGCCTGATATGAGCAGATATCAGGATCCTGAAAACGAGCCTCAGGAACCAGATGATGAATATACTGCAGACAATCCTCCAATGATCTTCACAGATCCAGATGCAGATCCAGCACCAGCATCAGCACCACCCAGTTTGGTTCCCAAGGTGAAAATGACACCACCAAAGGAATACAAATCGGGATTGGACGCAGAGGTTTGGTTGGAAACCGTGGATAGATACTTCCAATTCACGTATCCAGGAGTTCCAGACAAAGACCTGATCACAGTTTTCCTGACCCTCATACAGAATAATGACCGACACTATTTCCAGGTCGTGGCAAATCAACCAGATGCCACATATGCAGGGATCGGAGGGATTTTCCTCAGACAGTTTGGTAACCCCCATAAAAGATCAGTGGCTAAAAAAACATCTAATGTCACTGATGCAAGGAAACCAGACTTTCTCAGATTATCTACGCACATTCACTTCACTGGCTGCATTGGCAGCAGTTGAACTGGAAGATGTGTTGATAAAGGACAGATTTGTCAACAGCATAGATCCAGATCTTCGCAAACAGTTCCATTTACGATTGCTGACAGAGACAGAAAGGAATAATATGTCGTGGTCACTAACCACACAGATACTGCTCGACTTGAACTATGCCATTCATTCGAAGCAGTCAGAGACTCTTCATTATCGAGGGCAGAAGGAACAGTCATCTGGAGGTCCAGCCAAAAAGGATAAGGACAGAGGACGTGGCCATAAGCCATATGACAGATCCAACAAAAATCGGAATTGGAATCAGAATGGCAGTCAGAAGTCCAATCAGAATCAGAACAAAGGAAAAGGTGGTAAAGGCAAGGGCAAAGGAAAAGGAAAAGGACAATCACAGAAAGATAAGACTTGCCATCGTTGTGGTCGTCCTGGCCACATCGAGAAGGATTGTTGGGCCACCAGTACCAATGATGGAAAGGAGATCAAGGGTAAGCCACCGGCTCAGAGTCCTTTTCAGAATCAGAGACAGCCACAGAAGAATCAGGGTGCTAAAGATGGGTCTGGCAAACTCATCAATACGATCAACACCTTGGTCAAGGAACTGAAGAGTCAGCACAGCATCAATGCAGCAGTTGCAACTCCAGATCCAGTTCCATCAGCTCCAGCTCCTCAGGGAAACTCTCAGGGTACTGCACAGGTACCGGTGATGAGAGCACCCCGAGGGTAGATCAGCCTGAAGATGCCACCGAAGCAAGTGGCCGGATTGAGAGTATCTCAGAAGAAGTCCTATCCAGTCTGACATTGCAGTTTCAGCACATGGACAATCCCACAGAACACATCGCACAGATGCAGTCTCAAACAGCACAGCTGAAATCACAGAAGAAGCTGTTGTTGTATAAAGGGAAAGTTTATGGACAGAGTACTCACATTTTGGTAGATCCAGGAGCCACATCATCTTTCATCGACAGACAGTTCGCTGCTCAGCTTGGTATAGCTCCCACAGATTCTTCATCATTTTCAGTGGGATTGGCTGGAGGAAGCCAACTACCTTGCACATCCTATCTTTCCAAGACTACATTTTCTTTGGGCAAGTATAAGGATACAGAAGATTTCTACATCATTGACATGAAACCATTCACTGTCATTCTGGGTCAAGATTGGTTGGAGAGGAGGAATCCACACATTGACTTTCAGACCAAAAATCTGACGATCACTAGGAAGCATTCATCAGGCTCCAGTATTCGCACAGTATTGTCTAGAGTTGAGTAGACTCCCGACTCAGATGGCCTTCCTGAAATGGAATTGGTCAGCGCCACCACCATGAGAAAACATCTCCGTCGCATTCGATCCAGTGGTTCGGCTGAAGAAGCCGTAGCATATCTCTTTTTCCTCTCCGAGGTCGATGGTGAATTGGTCTTTGCAGCAGCAGACTCAGACACCACAATGGAAGACCCCGAAGTCACAGCAGAACGTGATCAAGTGAGAGAAGACTTTTCAGACGTTTTCCAGGAGGATCTTCCGGCTGGTCATAGGCCAGAACGGTTTGAAGGTGGATATCATAGAATCGACATCGAACCTGGACATAAGCCTCCGTCACAGCCAGTGCGCACCATTCCAGCACCCATGATGGAGGAGCTCAAACGGCAAATCATAAAATATGTCGAGTTGGGTATCCTTCGTCCATCATCATCGCCATATGGATGCCCAATCATTTTCGCTCCTAAGCCAGGGGGAAAGTGGAGGATGTGTTGTGATTATCGTGCCCTGAATAACATCACCATAAAGGACACGTATCCACTACCACCACATGACACCCTACTAGAGCAGCTGAAGGGAGCACGCTGGTTCAGTAGATTTGATTTCAACCAGTTCTTCCACCAAATCCCCATTCATCCAGACGACATTCATAAAACTGCTATTCGCACCAGATACGGTTCTTAATATGAATGGACAGTTATGCCTTTTGGATTGACCAATGCTCCTGCAACAGCACTTCGTGTAGGAAATCGGGCATTCTTTGACTTCATCGACCAGTTCCTTGTCATATTCATGGACGACACTATTGTATACAGTCCAGATTTTGACAGCCATATGAAGCATGTTCGACAGTTCCTCCAGCGTTGCAGAGATCACCAGTTCTACATCAGGCCTTCCAAGGTGGAGTTGTTCGTCAGATCTATAGACTTTATCGGACATCACATCTCTGAAGCAGGCCTATCCATCATCGAAGACAGAATCAGAGCGGTCATGGCAATTCAGCCTCTAGTGTCTTATGGTCCCACCGTTGGAAAGCAGCCTCTACGCCGTATGGCTAAAGATGGCAAGTCATCCCTTCGGTCATTCTTGGGCATGGTTGGTCAATTTAGGAGATTCATACCAAAGTTCTCCAAAGTTGCCGAACCTCTCAATCGTCTCCTTAAAGATAATGCAGAGTTTGTCTGGGAAACTGAGCAGCAGCAGGCATTTGATAACCTCAAAAGTGCCATATGTAACGCTCCAGTATTGCAGCTTCCAGATCAGAAACTGCCATCTATTATGGAGGTCGATGGATCAGGCACACACGTTGGTCAAGTAATACTCCAGGATCAAGGAAAAGGTATGAAGCCATGTGGTTATCACAGCGTCACTCTATCCGATACACAGAGACGTTGGCCTATTCCTGAGATCGAGCTATTTGCCATTGTGGAAGGCTTCCGATTCTTTCGCCACATCTTGTTGGGAGCTCCTGAGACTATTGTACGCTCAGATCATCAGCCACTGGTTTATTTCCAGACCAAATCCACACTGAGCCCCAAGCAGGCACGGTGGTTGGATGAGCTCTCTGAATACAACTTCCGTATAGAGCACATTGCTGGCGAGAAGAATAAGGTTGCAGACGCACTCACGCGTATCTCTGCACTCTTTGAACTTACTGATTGTCTTCATCATATGGACATCAGCGAGGTCATTCCATCTGCAGATCCTACATTCATTGCTCTTATATCTTCTTCATCAGCTCATCAGCTACACGACATCATTATATCCGAGTATGATCGTGACACATTTGCACAGACTATTTTGGCTAAGCTGACATCATCGACTTCGTCACAGTCAGTCAGCAACTACAGCTTCGAGCTCATTCAGGGGTTGATCTATCGTAAGACCATATATGGCAGACAGCTGTACATTCCACCAACAGCTAAAGTCCCCACAGATGACGGTGAGATCACACAACTTCGCCACATTCTTCTTCATGAGTGCCACTCAGCCACTATTTCTGGTCATGTAGGCAAAAATCGCATGCTTCATCTTCTGCGTAGCCGGTATTATTGGCCAGGAATGACAACGGCAGCCATCAAGTACATTCGGGAGTGCCCCGTTTGTCAGCGCCAGAAAACGAGGCGACACAAGCCTTATGGTCAGGCACATATACGATATTCCGTGCCTAAGACAAAATGGCTAGATGTATCTCTTGATTGGATCACTGACCTGCCTATCACCACTAATGGGCACGACAGTATATTTGTGGTAATGTGCCAATTTTCTCATCGTTGTCATCTCATTCCCTTCAGCATGACCTGGACAGCTCAGCATACTGCTTCTATCTATATGCAGCATATCTTCAAGCTCCATGGTCTTCCGAGGAACATCATCTCAGATCGAGACCCCAGATTCACCTCTACATTCTGGCAGACACTGTGGAAATCTACTGGTACGAGATTGTCCATGACATCGTCACACCATCCACAGTCGAATGCTGCCAATGAGAGGAGCCATGCCTTCATTGAGGACATCCTCAGGTGTTGTTGCAATGATACTTCAGCCAATTCGTGGGAGGACAAGTTGCCTCTGGTGGAGTTTGCAATTAACAATACCGTTTCTGCATCAACTGGTTATTCACCATTTTATCTCGACTCGATGGCGCAACCACTTTCGCCTCATGATCTGGTTATCACTATTCCGCCAGAAGCTCCTGTTCCGATACAAAGAGCTATTCGAGATCATTTTGTCCAGTACTCGGCTGTTCATGCCAACGCGGTAGACAACATTTCCCGAGCAGCAGAGATTAGCCAAGCCAGATTCAATAAGACTCACATGCCTAAGCAGTTTGCAGTTGGGCAGAAAGTTCTTTTACGGACCGAGTTTATTCAATGGACTGGTTTGACAGAGGCAGGCAGACACTTTAAGCAGCCATATATTGGGCCGTTCACCATTTCCAAAGTGCTTAGCCATGGACGTGCATACGAGTTAGATTTCGGAGATCTTGATATCCGTATTCATCCGGTACAGCCTGTTTCCAGATTAGAGCTGTACAACGACTCGATCCAAGCACCTTTGCCTCTGCCACAGATGATCACCGAAGAAGGGCAACCACTATTTGAGATATCACATATACTCTCGGATAAGTTCACTAGAGGTGTCAAATACTATTTAGTACGATATGCAGGCTACGGTCCTGAGCATGACACCTGGGTCAAAGCCACAGAGCTGACCAATGCAGCAGACATTATAGCTGCCTATGAAGGCTAAACATTATATTAAGCCTTATGCCCTTACTTCTTGTAATATATACTAATACATGTCGATCATCTATATAACCTTGCTCTTAATGTTTATCATTATGTTGCATTGAAGCGGGAATTGATCCTTCCTTGCTAAAGGTGTAGTGAGCCTTGTTCAAAATCATACCCTTGCACAGATACGCACACATGCGAGATATCATATATGTGGATAAATAAAAACTGCTAAATGCTACCTTTGCCAAGACCGTGGTTTGTCATCGGATTCTGTGGCCAGTAAATCCGCGCTACCGGATAACTGAGGTGGACGGAGTTGTGATCCTGAGTTATGCTTGACACACATAACTAAAACGAATTTCACATTAGTACGTGGCGAATCCATTCTCACTCATCGCGACAGATGTTCGTCAAAGCGTGCGTACTGGACCATAAAAGGAGTTTGGCAGACGGGCGAGGATTTAAAGTGGACTTATAAAGACCCTCCGATATCTCGTAAGCAGGGCCTTCTCCGTTTGCATTAAAACAAGCCCCAAAAATCGGGCTCCCCATCGCTACCTGTGAACCTCCATAGTAGCTTTAGGAGGGGAGGAAGGGTTGGGTGCACTATATCAGGCCGAGAATCGTTCGATTATAAATTGTTAAATCGTGGGATCATCGATCGCGCAAAGCGACGACGGCTAGCGCAAATAATCCGTAACGTAGACTTCGGATGCTTTGAATCGTCTAGTACATACATGATAACGTGTGGATCAATCAGTAATCCAGCGTCAATCTGTATCACGAAAACGCTCTTCATTGAACCTTGGAACGTCACTCTGAAATACGATACGATTTCCGGAAAGGTGGGCTACATCCTAAGAACTGTAGGGCTAAATGCCTAAGGTGAGGGACTAAAGTGGACTCAGTTCCCCCCAATAACCTAAAAACACCATGAGGGACGCCTCAAATCGGTGTAAGAAGACTGGTACCAGCAAGAAGCGACAACAACAAAGACATCATAGACATATACAAAGGTATGCCCGTTGTGAGGTCACAACTCTTTTAAGAGGGGAGATCTGTCAGGGTCATGACCGATGACATATGTGTCATACATGTCATACGTGTCATACCTGTCAGACATGTCATACCATGTCATGTCATATATTATTATGACAGTCGGTCGCGTCATATATATTTATGACAGTCGACAGTATGGTCGACCATGACTGTACATGTCGAGTCGCGTCATATATTTATGACAGTCGTCAGTACGGTCGACGATGACTGTACATGTCGCCAGATGATAATGTCATATCATCAGGCATCCTTGTCATCGAGAGTTCGTATGTCGAACTCGAAGATGGCAAAGCAAAGATACATCTTGAAAACAAACAAGAACCATCTTGGCTTTCAGCATGCGCGGAACTCGCATGCGCAGCATGAACGAACTAGTCGTTATTACCATGCAGGTCGTTCAACCTACGTCTCGGGTTCACAACCCAATGGCGGTACCATCTAAGATGATGGGAGACGTTAGGTACAAAAGTGAGGAAGCGTTGTGCTTCAGCAGATCTTCTTACAGAGACTGCACTCACAAACCCGCTCATCCGTACACTCGCATTGCTGTTCAACTTTGCAGTGTTTATTTTGTATATTGATAATATATTCACGGCGCTTGTCTGCATAGCCGTATCACAATATGTCCGAAAGGATAAGGATAAGGATTTTGGGGGGAAATGCCTTGTCTCTGCTAAAATTATGTCACGCTACAAATGTTGTTGGCATTTTCGATATATCGTGCCTTTGATGTCAAGTCGATGCAAACCTACAACATATGTAATTGCGATGCGAAAATACCGGATGACGGATCGACGTCCCATCCCCCCACCCACCCCCCTTTATCCCC
>LGRX02008793.1:0-13123 GCA_001247695.2 Cymbomonas tetramitiformis
GAGGCCACTGAGGTGCTGCCGGTCAGGAGGTCAGTCAGGTACTGTAGGGCACAGGGCACTGGGTGTTGCAGTCCACGGTGATGTCTGTCTGGACTGGGGCGGTGGCGGTGCTGTTGGCCGAAACCAGTGACTGAGCTACCTGGTGCTGCCGATCAAGCTTCTGCTGCTGCTGCTGCCTGGCCTTCTTCTGCTTCTCCTTGTCCCGCTTCCTCTGCCGCTTTGTCTTCTCCCAAGCCGGGTCCTCGTGGTTCGGGTCCTCCCTCAAGTCAGTAGCCGTGACGGTGTCAAAGTACCTGAAGGCAAAGAGGGCGGGGGGCTCCAGCTGGGGGAAGGAGAACTGGGTGTCGGGTGGAGAGGCGGAGGGGGAGAGAGAGCTGAAGGGATTGGGGGAGAAGTGGTTGACCGAAGCCGAGGGAGGTGGGTGAGGTGACGGGCCGGAGAACTGAGGGATCCAGGGCTTACTGGTGAGGGCGGGCCACTCAGTCTCATCATCCTCCTGGTCTGCCTGGAAGCTGACTGCCTTAGCTGGATGGTGCAGCTCAGAGCGGTGGGGGGCGGAGGGGGTGGCTGCTCTGAGCTGTGCAACCTCCTGCCGGAGGGCCGCGCCGGATGCCAGCCGGGCCGATGCACCGTCGGGAGGGGGTGGGGGTGGGGGTGGCAGGGGGTGCGTGGGGGTGGCAGGGGTGCGGGAAGGAGGGACGGGGGGCAGGGACATGGTTCACGGATGGAGGGGGCCCGGCCTTTACCCACATGTCGGCCTTCTCAGCCAGTGTGCAGGGACAGCCGAACCTGCCGAGGGAGTGGGTGACGGTCTTGCCGTACTTGTACTTGCAGGAGCGGCAGGGGTGGCCGATGGACTTGTCATTGGGGTCGGAGGGGGTGAACTTCAAGCCGTTCCAGGTGCCAGAGGGGGTGGAGTCCTTGTTGGTGGAGCCGGTGTGCTTGAGCTTGGAGGCTTTGTACATGGCCCTCTCGTGCTCAATGAAGTCAGCTCTGGTGCCGCCCCGTAGTGGTGAGCGGGGCCTGGATGGAGGTGGTGTGGTGGCCCGAGGGTGCGTACCCTTGCCACCCTTGCCCCCCTTGCCGCCCTTGCCATTAGGGTGCTTCTCCTTCGGCTTGGTTGTGTCAGCCGAGCCCCGCCCCCCCTCACGGACTTCCCCCGTCATGGAGGCAGCTCGGGGGCGGGATGAAGAGCCAGGGAGCTGGGAATGGTGGGCAGAGCCCTGGGTGTACCATACCTTCCCGATGGCCTCAATGAACTTCTGAAGACCACCGGGGTAGCCAGAGGCGGTCACGCGGTTGTCCTCCTCGTAGGTGCGGATGACCTCGAAGTACAGGGGGATGCTGAAGAGGTGCTCGGCCGTGTCCTGGGAGGCCCGTAAGATGTCGATGAGGACCTCCTGCTCCTGCTGTCCAGAGAAGGCGGGGTGGAGCTGCCTGTGGTTGCCGATGAGGGTGGTGAAGGTGTTGAGCTTCACGGCGGGGTCCTCGGACTCAGAGATACGGAGGGCCTTGGCCTTGGTGAGGAAGGAGTTGTCCGTGGAGGGGGGGTAGGTGATCAGGCGGCAGTGCACGTGCAGCAGAAGCAGCCTGCCGTCCACCTGAGCCTGGGGGGAGTCCTTCACAATTTGTGACAACACAATTTGTGTGTTGCCACAAGTGGCCGCAAGTAGGAGTTGAGCTAGAAGGCCATTGGAGATACCGTCGTAGGGCTCGTCCTTCAGTCGGCGTTGAAGGTTAAGTAGTGCTGGGGCGTGGCCAGGTCGAGTGGCGGTGAGGACACGGGTCAGGGCGTCACTGAACCGCTTGAACACAATGTCGCCGCCCGCGGTGAGGAAGTTCAATTGGAGTTCTCGTTGTTGTTGACGCTCGTGAATATCCGTGAGGGCATAGTAGGCGGTCTTCAACTGCTTCAGGAGCGGAGTGACGTCAGAGGTGGTGGAGCGGGTGTTGTAGGCGCTGGTGTTGTCGTCCATGATGTGCTTGATCTTGGTTAGAGGAAGTTCTCGCCCGCCTCGATGTTCCAATGGCGTCACCTCTGGAATAGTTTCCAATTCCTTGGTGGTGTCGAACATCTTGTCCGAAGTAATTACGACTGAAGATGGCGTCGAAGATGAACGATGAAGTAGTTCTACTCGCAACAGTGCGAGCCAGTGAGGTGGCGTTGACGCACTCGTCGCGGACTTTAATTAAGTCGTTGAAGATGGTCTCGTTGAGTTGGTTGATGTCGTTGAGTTCTTCCTTCGTGACGTAATTCTCGTGGATCTCGTCGGACTGAGCAGATGAACGCTGAAATGCTGATCCAAGTGAGGTGACGGTGGTGGCGAGCTCAGCCATGGTGGCGGTGATGGCATGGACGTCTTGAAGAAGGGCGTTGATCGTGATGGAGATTTCTTCATTTGTTGGAGATGGCGGAAGAGGTTGACGTGAAGTAAATAAACGTCGTTGAGCATGTTGTTGACGCTCTTGGGTTGGTGGTTGGGATCCCGGAGTTGTAGTTGGCGTGAACGAGGACATGGTAGACCTTCCAGACCGTTGGTGGCGGTGAAGGTGACGATGTTGCGCAAGTCGTTCTCGTAGGGGTTGAGATGTAAATTTTCGTTAAGATTTGTTAATTTTTGAAAAATTTGCCAGCGCTTCCGCGGTAAATGGTCGTAATTAAGCTAAAAACTAAGGCGTCCCCCAAAATTTAGCTGACCATGCGATAATTAACGGACGCGATTTGGCATTGAAGTTGAAATAAAAGCCGAGAGGGCAATCGTAGATGAATTCCCACTCATAAAAGGTTTTGGCAAGTTAAAATTCACGCCGGCCCGACCTGCGGAGGGTTAGTGCAAGTTTAAAGGGCAATTTTCAAGTAATTTTGCTGACCGCCAGTTCGATGTGCGTTTGGCGGCTAGTTTGAAATTTGTAGTGCCATCAGAAATTGCAGCGGTACGTCGTGGTAAAACATAACCTAATAGATAGTTTGAAACACATATAGGGTAGAATATTCTATATATCCGTGTTTTAATACTATCGCTGTACGCAAAAATATGAGGCTCAAACGGTGATAATATGTCTGTAAAGATATAACATATGAGAGTCTGAGAGTCTAAGTAGCTTATGCTACGTGCGCTGTGTAAGTCTGTACGAGTACGGCTACGGTGATGCTCGAGTACTCTAACACGTGGCTCGCAGTCACTATCGTTGTGACTCGCGGTCTCTGTCGCTATGACTCGCGGTCTCGAGCCGAATAATAATGCAGTCGCATCTGTCACATGCATCGAGGAATGTCATACAGGGGGCAGTACGGTATATCTAGTCCCCCGTGACATAACTTGAGCTCAGGTCAATTTCTGGGCATGTGTTGAGCAGAACTTCTGTTTGTTTGGCCCTCCTGTTGAAGCCCCTGAAGTGGTGTGCACTTTGGAGGACATCGATTTGGAGGCCTGCCGAGTCATGCCAGAGCTTATGGACCCCACAGAGTTACAAACCCTAAATGTTTATTTTCGTCCATAAGCTCTGGGGACAAGAGTAGGATCCACAAGTATCTGATACCTGTACCCGAGGGTCAAAAGGGGGGGGTGACACGACTACGCGCGTACTAGGTATTACCTGAGGAAAGCCCTGATTTATTGTTTTTGGGGTTTTTAGTTCAGTTCTTGAACCAACTTCCTCTCGTGGTAGGCAGACTTGACCTTTATGCGAGCCTTTTTTCGTTTCCATCTCCGTTCGCCAATGGAAAGATGATGCTGTTTTTGCGGAACTCTCCATTCGTATGGATCTGCAAGAAGCAAGGACTCACCTGATCTGCGGAAGTCAAGGAGCCCATTCGAGCCAGAGCAGAAGAGTCGCACTGGTCATCGCGGTATCTACTGCTGCCGGTGAGAGTGGGCAGCGTCAACGCTCTTCCCCACCAACTAATGCACTAACTGCTCATATGCGTCAAAGGCCGCCACTGAATTCTCGCAAGCGTGTCTAGGACTGTCTGGGGTTTGCCAGAGGCAGCTCTCAACTGCTTGCGGGAGGTCTGATATAGAGCTATCAACCACTTGCGATAGGCCTGGTAGAACCTCGCTGTTGAGCAGGTCCGCACAGCGAGGCGAATGATGAGTAAAGGCGTTTCAGATGATACTGAAGGAAGGGTGGGGCTGATCAGGTGTTTACACGGTCAAGGGTAGTGCTTGCATCGCTTAGTGGTCACCGAAGCAGGAACCCTTCGGAAGACGTCTGCGACCAGCGGGAAGTAAGAGTGGTGCGCTCTTTGTTTTTCTCTGTGCTCCTAGCTGCAGTGAGTGAACGACCTCCAGGCCGTTGCGAGCGCGCTGAGCTCATCAATCCGTGGAATCGAAAACCGACACCCGTGGTCGGGCCGTTGTGCAGGACCTGGTCAGCTCTTCTTTGTGGCTGTACCGTGGAAGTTTCCCCCTGAAGCCCGGCTCATCACTTCGGCTTCGGAGTTCTCCTCAGACCTCAGGCCGGGCTGCGCGCAGGGCTTTGGTTGGACTTCTGGCAATTTCGAGCTCAAGTTTCCGCTTGGCAGTTGGACTTTTCCCCAACCTTCTGCGTTGAGTGGGCTCTGCCACGGGCTGCGGCGTTTGCAAGAAATCGCGGTGAACGACCTCTGCTATGGGCTGCGGGAGAAGCGTTCCGCCCCAGCTGGGCGGTCCACCCGTCGCGAGCAGCAAACAGTCGAGTGACGAGGGGGCCGTGCCGACTCCCCCTGCGAACCAGCCCCCCGCACAGATTAAAAGCTTGCTTGAGTGCGGGTCTCAATTGAAGTTGGCGGAGAGCCCTGTGGATGTCCTCGAGGACCTTGCGGGAAGCCGCGCCGCGCTCCCTCAGGCGCTCGGGAAACGCGGCAGAAGGCGGCAAGCAGAGGTTTCAGAGGCGATAAAGAAGGTGTGCCGCAGGACGAACGCGGTGGCGCACGTCACGGCGCTGCAGGCTCTGGCGCCCCAAGGACAGATTTCGGTGTACGGTGACTCTGAAAGCGAACCCTTTGGGCAAGTGGTGGACTCCCTCATCAATGCCGCGGCAAGGTGCGCCAAGAGCCCAGAATTATGGGCACGCCTGATCTGCGTGTTACGTTGCGCCGAGCGGCTGCTGACGGCGGCGATGACTTCTCCCGGGCTGGTCATCGCGAAGCGTGTGGCGACGTGGCAAGCGGAGCTGGGGGCGCTGCGTCAAGTGTGCGCCAAGGTGCAGGCTCCATCCGTTGACCAGGAGGGCACCCGCGGGGGGGCACTGCTGGAGCTTAGCCTGACTCGCCTCGAAACCCGCCTGGCACACCTTCCTCGAAAAGACGCCGGCGAGAACGTGGCGGCGGCTGGCGCGAACTTGGTGGTCGGCCTGTGCAAGTCCTTCCTAATGATGAAGCTCGACGACAACCTGGTGACAGGCCTCAAGCAGGCGGCGGGGCTGGCGGCGGACGCCACCCGCAAGGGAATGACGAAGCAGTGCTTCACGGAGCTGGCACTGATGGACCAGCTGGCGGTGCTGACGGGCGGGCTGCCCGCGGAGGCGGTGCGCACAGAGGGGGTATCCGCGGAGGTGATGCGCTACCTCGAGCACCTGCAGGAGAGGCATTTTCGCAGGAGGGAGGGCGGCGAGTGGGAGCCCACGGCCGGCCGCTGGGAGCCCAAGGCGGCGTTTGCCGAGCTGCTCGCGGAGGTTGCGCTGGAGGCCCTGCCAACGGCGATGCTGTGGCGGCTCTGTGTTGGCGACGAGCACTTCATCGGGCTGAGCAGGCTCATGTCGCTCGGGGTTTCCGCCACCTGGCGCTGCGGCGAACCGGCCATGCTGTGCCTCACCCGCTGGGCCGAGATGCTGCTGCTGCCGAGCACCTTCTCCTTCTCGAAGTGGCAGGACCAGGGCATCGGGATCCTCTCCACGGAGCTGCGCCAGGTGGCGGAGGACGCAGTCGCGGGCCTCGGCGCCGCTTCCAGTGAGCTCCTCCGCGCCTCCGTCCAGCACGCCGCGGGGGGCGTCGCCTCCCGCCTCATGGAGCTCAGCGCGCAGCTGCAGTCGCCGCGCCCGCGCCGCGAGGCAGAGGAGCTGCTCGCAAGGAGCGGCGCCGCCGTGGACTCCTTGCGCCGCACCCTGCTGGACGCGGCCGGAGCCGCCGAGGCCGCCGCGCCGGTGTGCGGGCAGGCCTCCAAGCTCCTCCGCACACTCGGCGCGGGGAGGGCTGTAAACCCGCGCACAGCATTCAAGACCCTGTGGGCAATGCTGGAGCAACGTATCCGCATCGAGCTGCTTGGTGAGGAGCGCAGATCCGCAGTGCTTCTGACAGAAGTCCGGCAGCACCTTCACAGGCAGCTCTCGGAGCAACTGAGCGAGCGCTTCACCACCCTGTATGCGTGGCTCGTCCAGGCGCTGCCGGTGCCCACCCTGCGCAAGCACCCTTGCGACTGGGGGGAGCTGGCCGCGGCGGCACCAGGCCTGGAGGCGGCGTTAGTTGACGTGGCGCATGCTCTGCGGGAAGTGGTGCGCGCAGTGCACTCGGCGCTGGAGCGCGGAGCGGCTATGCTGGCTGGATTCCTCAAGCTGCACACAACCCCGCAGGTGGACCCCAACGCTGAGAGTTCTGGAGCGCCGGCTGGCGCGGCATCCGATCGGCTGCTGCGCGTCCTTCGGCGCTGTGCAGCCTGCTGCGAGCTCCTCGACACTGCAGCGGCAGCCGCGGAGAAGAGGTGGGAGGCAGAGCTGAAAGTGGCGTGCTGCGAGGCTGCGCGGGATTATGGAGCCATTCGCGAAGCAGACTCCAATGCGACACCGTCGCGCGTTGATATGGGGGCACGGCTGGATAAGGTTTTAGAGAAGATGGTGTTGGACTGCGTTGGCATCCTGCTGCCGGCGGTGAAGGGGGAGGCGGAGGCGGAAGTGAAGGCGGTAGAAAACGCGGCGGGGGCGGAAGTGAAGGCGATGCAGAAGGGGGGAGAAGCGAAGAGGACGCAAGTGATGGCGAAGAAGGTGGAGGGAGAGGCAGAGGCGTATGGGGATGAGCAGGAGGAGGAGGTGGTGGCTGAGGCGGAGGTGAAGGGAGTGGACGGACTGTTGCACGAGCTCAGAGTGGCGCTGCCTCAGATAGCGCAATGCCTCGGCGAGGCAAGCCTCCACGCGACTTGCAAGAGCGAGGCAGCAGGGGTCTCGGAGCTGGCTCCCCTGGTGGAGCCGCTGGCGGTGCGCGCGGACCTCGCGCAGCGCATGCTGGAGGAGCTGGCCCGCCACGCCCGCCACTGCGCCGAGGCGCTGGAGCTCCACGTCAGCGCGCCGCTTGACAGCGCGCAGGAGGCGCTCGCTGACCGTGCGCCCTGCGGGGGGCCGCCTGCGCCTGCCGAGGTGTCAGAGCCGAGCAAGCAGCCGGGCGCCATGGAGGGGGCCCACTCAGCGGCTCTCTCAGGCCCCACAGAGCTCGTGCTCACATGCGCGCGCGTGCTCCTTCAGTTGCAGCGGTCCCTCCCGGAGGAGCCCCTCGCCAGTGCGGCAGTGGACCGCCTCGCCCGGAGCCTGCTCCAGACGGAGGACGCAGGGCTGGCCTCAGCGGCAGAGCAGGGACCCGAGAGGCCGGCGTGTGCTGAGGCCGCCACTATGACGCTGCCAACAGCGGCGTCATCGGCGATGGCCAGCATTGGACGCACCTTTGGCCTCTGCGGCGGCCTTCTGGCTCTCGCCGACGTGCAGCCGCCTCCAGATGAGGGGGGGTCCCCGCACGAGGCCACCGAGCGGTTCAAGAAGTGCCTTGCGAAGGGCGCGAAGGAGGGGCTGGCGGGTGCGGTGCAGCACGTGGCGGACGCGACGGAGGAGCTGGTGAAGGATGCAAAGGACGGGGTGGCGGGCGCGGTGCAGAGAGCTGCGGACACCATGAAGATCGAAGCGGTGGTGCTGTTGGAGGCCGCGGGGGCCAGCTGCGGCGGCGCAGTGGCGGCGGTGAAGGCCGTCGGGGAGGCCTGCGGGGCGATCGCGGCTCCGATGCTCGGGCTCGTGGGGGACGTGGCGCGAAGCTACCAGGCAAGCAAGCCTGCGGAGGTATGGCGCGTGCGCGAGGCTGCGGCGCTGGGTGTGATGTGCGTGCTGGACGGGCTGCGGCGGCGCGCCGACCTCCTCAGGGCGGCGGGGTTGGCAGACGATGGGGGTGGCGCGGACCCGCGCCGGCTAGCGGAGACGATGCTGGAGGAGTCTGAGGAGACGGAGCGCGTGCGGGCGGCCGTGCAGAGCAAGGTGATGAGTTGCTGGTCGTTTGAGCCATTCTCGGCGGTGCGCGAGGCATTGGCCGGTGGTGACGCCCTCGCCGCTGAGCTCAACGCTTACCGCGGGGTGGCGGCGGCGGAGGAGCAGGGCCCCGAAGAGGATGGCGAGGCGGCGCAGCGGGCGGCGGCGGCGCGTGAGGACAGGCGCGAGGCGTGGAGCACGACCGAGGACAGAGTGAAGCAGGAGGTAAATGCGCGGCTGAAGTCGCTGGCGGAGCGGCAGAGGGAGGCGGACCAGGCGACGGACGTGCTGCAGAAGCAGGAGCTGCTGGTGCGGTGCCGCGAGGAGCATGCGGCGCTGGCGCAGGCGGCGCGCAACGTGCGCGATCTGGGCACCGCGTTGGGCATGCTGGTCGGGTTCCTCAGCGGCATGGATGCAAAGCTGGACGGCCTCAGCCAGAACCTGGACGAGCTGCAGGCGAGGGTGCGCGTGCTCGGGGCGGACCTCAAGCGGCTGGTGGGGCGGCCGGTGCTGGAGGAGCTGGCGGAGCAGAGGGACCGACGGCGCCTGGAGCGGTGCCGGCTCCCGGAGGTGGTGTACATCCCGGCGCAAGGGGTGCGTGCTGACGTGGAAGGCAAGTTTGTGTTGGACGCGAAAGAAACACCGGAGCATCCGGAGGGCTCCAACCCGCCGGTGGACCTCCTTAAGGCGGTCCGCGAGCAGTTCCTCCAGAGCGACAAGGTGAACCTGCTGCTGCTGTCCGGCCCCGCCGGCGCCGGCAAGTCCACGTTCGTGGAGGTGCTCGAGCACTTTCTCGAGACGGAGTATGCACAAGAGCAGCAGGGCAAGGCGGGTGCGGAGGTGTGTATGCTGAAGGTGAGCTTGCCCACGCTGCAGAACCCGCTGGCCGACCTCTTCGGCGAGGCGCTGCGGCAGAAGGGGCTGCGGGAGGCGCAGATCCACGAGCTGCGGGACCTGGCGCGGGCCGGCGAGGTGCGGCTGATCTTCCTGCTGGACGCGTACGACGAGCTTCCCAGCCAGTGCCTCTTCAAGAACCTGTACATGTCCAACAACCTGGAGCAGTACCGCGCCCAGGCACCGGCGACAACGAGCGGGACTGCGGCGGATGGGGACGGGGGCTCCTCCCCGGAGGCAAAGAGCGACGCTTCGAAAGGGGAGCTGGGCCCGGCGTACCCCAAGGTGATTATCACCACCCGCACGGAGCTGCTCTCGCGGAACGCAGCGTACGAGTGGTCGTTCGCTCCCGTGGAGATGGACAACCCCGGCAAAGCCTCCACAAGTGAAGCGCGGGAGTCGTTCCTGGAGCTGCGCATCGCCCCCTTCAACGACCAAGTGGACCCGTACATCCACGTCAAGGTGGCCCTGGAGGTGCGCCGCAAGCTCGGGCGGAAGTTTGGGGACTTCGACCCGCTGACCAAGCAGGAGGCGGAGGCTTTGGAGGAGAGCGCTGTCGCTGCATTGGCGTCATCATCCCCGGGGCCTGTTCTGGGCGCTGCCGAGCACCCGCAGGAGCCACCTGAGACCCGGGCGCTGGTGCACGCGGCGTGCCAGATAGTGATGACGTTCTCAGAGGGTCGTCGCTCGCACGAGGGGTTCCGCAGCATGCTCGCAGGGGTCCCAGAGGCGAGGGAGGAGGGGCAGCTGGTGTGGGTGCTGGCGGCGGCGCTGCGGCAGAAGCCGCCCAACCTCGGTGTGGCGCTACGGGAGTTTTGCGATCAGCTCACTAAGGTGGATGATGCGCGCAGAGTATGGCTGCACCGAGACTACCGCAAAGCCTTTGACGCCATCCCCGAGCTGAAGGAGCTGACCAACACGCCCTTCATGGTGGAGATCGTGACGGAGATCCTGCCCAAACTGCGTGAGATGCAGAGCACGGACGCATACATGAAGGCCAAGCTGCTGCTGCTGCTGAACGAGGATGCGGCACAGATGGTGTGGGGGTGCATCAGCCGGTGGCGCGGGCGGCATCCCGGAGACTCCGCTCTGCTGCAGGTGCAGGCGGCGTTAGACAGCGAGACGTCGGAGAAGGAGGGAGTGGCATCTTCCGGGCTCGCACTTTTGGCAGACCTCGCCAAGGAGGTGGCTGAGTTGCTGCGGGCAAAGGGCCTGCTCCTGAAGCAGCCTAAGCTGGTGGAGATTGCTTGTGAGCAACTGGCGGCGAAGCGCAAGGCAAGTGGCAACATGGAGTATGCCACGTGTTCCAGCTGGACGGCGGGATGGAGGGCGGCAAACGCGTCGAAGAGCAGATTTGCAACGATGTCCAGGAGTGAGAAGGCTGCGGATGTGGGAGAGACTCAGCCCTTGGGACAGAATTCAGTGGCACCAGAGGATTACACGGTGAACGATGTGGAGGAGGTGTTGGACGAACTGCCGCAGCACACTGAGAACCCTGAGTACACCGAATACGAGGATGCGGTGAAGGACACCATCTGCAGCGCGAGCATACTCTACATGCTGAAGAGCGCCCTGCAGCGGTCGAAGGTACGCCGCATCCACATCTACGCCAAGTTCATGGCCAGGTACTTGGAGCGGGAGGCGCGCAAGGCAGTCGGCAGGGGGACGGTGGACGTGGCAGCAGTAGAGCGCGAGGGCAGGGAGTACGCGCAGCGCCTGGCGCACGCGATGGTGTCGGAGAACGTGTCGAAGGTACCGATGGCGAGCAGCAGCGAGCTGTTCCACGAGGAGAGCGTGTGGGACCCCTTCCTGCTGGGCGGCGGGGAGCTGCGGGCCGCGGCGCAGAAGGCGGCGCCGGTGAAATGCGACGGCGGGGTGCTGACCTTCATCCACAAGACGGTGCAGGAGTACCTCTGCGCGGCGAGCCTGCGCGCGGCCTCCCGCGCGGCCCTGAGCGATCTGGCGGTCCCGCTGGAGCAGCTGGAGGAGCGCCTTCAGTCAGCCGCGGAGCCGGCAGGAAGCGCGGGAGGCGCTGGGGCCGGGGAAGCATCATTGCAGCCTTCGGAAGGAATGGACACAGGGGTTCTGTCAACGCATCCTGGCACGCACACTGCGGCGCCCGGAGCAGGCGGCCTCCCTGAAGCGCCTCAGCAGGGCAATGAGCAGCGGACAAACCAAAGTGAGGAGACGCGAGTGACGAAGGCCCTCCAGCGGGTGGCGGAGCGCCTGCTCAAGTCTGGGTGGGCGCAGGTGGACCTCCGGGACGAGGACGTCGTGCGGGACTTCTTGACGGACCTCTTTCTGGACGATGTGGAGTTTGCTGCAGAGGTCAGCTTTGTGGCGGGGTGGAGCCAGCAGCACTTTGACAACGCTGGACAGGCGGGCACGGACGTGCACCGAGCGGACCTGCTGCGGCGCAATGTTACCGCGGTGCTGGGCGGCGCTCTGCCCAAGCGTGACGGGAGCACGCTCCTGCACGCGGCGGCGGCTGACGGCTCCTACTTTGCGGTTGCCGGAATCCTGGAGATGTGGAAGAAGGGCCATGCGCCGCGTGACCTGCTGGAGCGGCGGGACGACGAGGGCCGCACGCCGCTGTTCTGCGCGGCGCAGAGCGGGCACGCGCAGGTGGCGGCGGCGCTGCTGGCGGCGGGGGCGCGGCGCGACGCGCGCTCCAACCTGCGGCCCGAGGTGCGGCACCTCAGCACGCATAGATCGGCCAGCATCGATGCCCGCACCAATACGATCACTTCAGCTGCTGATGCCGAATGGTCGGATCATTGGGTGGTTGGTGTGCCGGCGGCGGCACCATCCTCCGGCCGCTATCGGTATGAGGTGGAGGTGAAGCTCAAGCAACATGATGGACTGCGTAATCAGGGTATTGTTTTGGAAATACTTGGTTTTGGTTTCAGCGTCGGTTGGAGCATGCCTGGCATCAAGAACGATAGCTGGGATAATTTACCCAACGACTATTCGAAGTTGCGTGAAATGGAGCAAGATGTCCGGCAGGGCGAGCTGAACAAGCACGGGCACCACGTCGGGTTCAATTCATGGTCGAGTGGCTTGCACAGCAGTGGGGCGTGGCACGGCCCTCCGGCGATGTTGCGCTCGTCTGAACCTCAGCCTGGCGATGGCCCGAGGGTTCTCCGCGGCGCTTTGGCCTCTTTGGTGGGTGAGTCGATCACAATTGGAATGCTGCTCGACTGCGATGAGAATGAAATGTTTGTCGCAGCCGGAAAGACCTCTGGGTGGATGAAGATTCCTCAAGCTAGGGATGCCGCGCGCAGCCCCGTGTTCCCTGCGGCGAGCTGTTTTGGCTTCATTGGCGAGATGCGATTCAACTTTGAGGGGGCGCGGCCGTGGCAGTGTACGGAGCCGACACCAGGCAGGACTCCATTCCACCCCATTGCAGAAGCGGCTTCGGGCAACACGCCTGTGATGGAGGCCGCAGCGGGAGGCCACATGGACGTTTGTGCCTTGCTGCTGGACGAGGCGGCCGTCGTGGACACCGGCCGGAAATATCAGCGCACTCTGATGCACTGGGCGGCTTGGTGGGGTCACGCCGAGGTTGCTCGGCAGATTCTGCACGTCTGTGGCAGCCACGTGGATTGTGTTCATGCGCTTGATGGGCAGGACCGCCCGCCGGTTTGGTATGCGGCGCAGCGGGGGCATCCGGAGGTGATGCGAGTGCTGATTGAGGCGGGCGCGGACCTCAGTGTGGTCGATGAGGGCGGCGCGTCGCTCGCACACGGCTGCGGCAGCGGCTGCGGGGTGACACGTGGAGGCGCTGAGGGTGCTGCAGGATGCCAGCCGCGGACCTCAGTCATGCTGCCAATGACGGGCAGCACGCCTGCGCACTGAGGCTGCGGCTGGGGGACACGTGGAGGCGCTGTGGGTGCTGCGGGATGCCAGCGTGGACCTGAGCCATGCCGACAATGACGGCCGCACGCCTGCGCACTCGGCTGCGGCTAGGGGACACGTGGAGGCGCTGAGGGTGCTGCTGGATGCCGGCGTGGACCTGAGCCATGCCGACAAT
>LGRX02008794.1:0-46431 GCA_001247695.2 Cymbomonas tetramitiformis
CCACTAACTGTATAAGAGTACGGCGCGTTAGTGTGCATGCATGTACGTACTCTAAAGGCACACTAACCGCCACGTTAGTGTGCCGTTAGGTCGTGCATTCTGTGCAACATACCTTAACGACACCTTAACGGCATACTAACTCAGTATGATTACTTGCGTTTAGGACATTAACTGTGCCCTAAGTGTGCAACTAACGGAACCCTAACGGAACAATAACGGGACACTAACGACACACTAACAGAGAATATTAACAGGCAGTTAGTTCGTAGATAGTGTATAAGTAGTGCATACTTAGTGTACCTAAACCTTACACATTAACGGCATACTAATAACACACTAACTCCGTGCATTAACGGGTGGTTAGTACGTAGTTAACACACTGTTAGCATGCATGAACTACATGCGAATTACACATTAACTGGTATCCTAGTGTATTAACGGTATACTAACTATGCACACTAAACAGTTATTGTTAGTGTGTCGTTAGTGTGCTTTGTGTGTTAGTAGTATATTAACGACACACTATACGAACGAGCTTCACGCAGCGCACGAAATCCGCAAAAATAGTGACATAAACAAGCAATGAAGATGCGTGCGAAACAGGCTAGCATACGCATGGAACACTCGAGCATGTTTAATACAATCATATTAATACGATAGTGTAGCTAGCTAGGCACGATGGGATACAATTGGGACTACTCATCTCTATCCTACCAATACGCAAAATAACATTCTATTCGTACGATTTCTAGTTCCAACACTACGATTGTAAACAATCTATCAATCTAGCACGCTTGAAGGGAAGCTTGAAGCTCATGAAGTACTCGAGGCGGTCGATTTTCTCCATTTAGGGTTTCTCCAAAACAGCCGATCTGAAAAGTAAAGCAAAGAACCAACACTTAGTAAAAGCGGAAAACGCATTAAAGATGCCCTTGTGCAAAACATAACTAGCAACCTAGGAACCTCAAAGAAGCGCGAATATGAACGCGAGATGATGGTGGAAAAATTGATTTCACCACTCGAATATTTTCAGCGATCTGAAAAACAAAACCAACCAAGTAACGTTTAGTAAAGTTGAAAGACGATATAAGTGACAAACGAAATTAACGAAGGAAACTGAAAAGGAGAGGTGCGTGGAGTGAGTTGGATTTGAACCAACTATTTCGAGTGCAAAGGACTCGCGGGAATCTTCCCGTTCACTCCAAGTCAAAGTTCCGCGCATGCCGAGGATGAGCGCGCTAAGCACACACAAAATAATGCATATACATATAAAAAACATGCACTACAAACCTGTGACATATTGCAGCGCGCAAGAATGAGAAATATCATAACATGCAACCCGTTGGCGAGGCCACCACACGCTGCTGCACACTGCTGGACGGTGAAATGTGAAGCGTTGACGGCTGTACCGGTGAGTTTGAACTTTTACAAGATTCTGCAAAAATGCCTACAGTGGACACCTTGACTTCCCGTTGCGCGTTGGGGGGCGTGAGAAGTCACAGCACGTCCTCGTCACGCGAGCACGATCGACGATAACGATGACGATGACGAATTCCGCGAAACGTGTGCCACGCCATGCCATGCCATGCGATGCCATCGGACGATTGGAGATGGAATAATCCACCGCATGACGCCCGCGCTCGCGGGTTGGGGATCGCAGGCACGCAGGTCACGTATCGATCGCGATCGTCATCGATTATTCCACCCCACCTCGCGATTGTAAACTTTATTATTATTTCCGTTGGTGAGCAACCATCTATGATCGTAGCTCAGTTGGGCATAATGGCAGATATTTCATCGTGCGAAACCGCCTGCGAAGGTTCAAACCCAGTGCAGTGATATTTTTAATCGCGCGATTCGACGCCATTCACGAAAATTTCCTATCACATTTGGGAATTTAGAGTTTTTAGGGAATCTTCCATTGTTGGTACGCTAACGGGACGCTAACGGCAAGCCTTTGCGCAATAACGTTGCCCTAACTGCACACTAACAAAAGGAATCTTTTAGGGAATATGTCATTGTGAGTTAGTGCATGGCACCTTAACGACGTCAATAGGGTGCCGTTAGGTGTTATGTTGCATCCGAAGCACTAACTGGTCGCTAGGTTAGTGCACCAGATGCAACAAAACACCTAACGGCTCCCTATTGCCATGCACTAACTCACAATGGCATATTCCCTAAAAGATTCTTTCTGTTAGTGTGCAGTTAGGGCAACATTATTGCGCAAAGGCTTGCCGTTGGCGTCCCGTTAGCGTCCAGTTAGCGTCATACTCACAATGGAAGATTCTCTAAAGCCTTTAAAAATTCGACTGCAAATTTATATTCGCAAAAATTCGAAAGTGAAACCTACGACATCCACACCAACCTTGCTAGAGGCCCGCTTGGCTACTCACGCTTTGCTGGTGATTGGTTTGGTGTACAAAAACCATGCTAACGACGTGCTAACTAAAGCACATTCCCGTTCAGTTAGCGTAACGTTAGTGCCCTAAGGCCTGCCGTTAGCGTACCAACAATGCAACATTCCCCAAAAGATTCCTTCTGATAAATTCACACTAACAACGCGACTGTCACATAGTAGGAGGGCGGGGTGGGGTGGGGTGTGCGTGTGGGGCAGAAATGCTATTTGTGCAATGAACAATAAACGTCAAGGTGAACATTTTGCGACTCTTCGTGCACAAGCCTCTCGCCCGGATCCACCTTCGCCCGAGCCCGATCCCGAGATTTAGTATACCGTTAAGGTACACAAAATGCATAAAGGGTATCTTAGGGTACCCTTTAGAGCACTAACAACATTATTTCTCGTGTGGATGCACAGCTGGAACCGCAAGGCTCGAAGTATTCCCAAGACACGCCGAGGTAAATACGCGCAGGCTTTAGGAAAACCCGAACACATTGACGAGCCATTTTTTGGAGCGTACACAGATCCCACGGTATGGCTGGGTCGAAAGTTCCCGGAGTACGAGTCGTTGCTCATGGTCGGGCCGAACCCGGTTTGCCGAAGCTTTTCCCACGTGACCATCGGTGATGGCTTTTATCGCACTGCTGGGAGTGATCGCAACAAGAGCACCTTACATAGTTATTTCCGGACTTTCTTCATTAATGAGCAGGTGGATAAAGATGGAAGGGCGATCCTGAACAAGAAGGGTTTGCCTAATTAACCAAGGAAGTTGACAGGTGCGTCCTCCCAAATCGGAATAGTATGCGGTTAGTGTATAAACCATACCACTTAATGTACCACGTTCGACCTATCTACAGGCATGAAACATGCTGCTGGCTGGGAGTGATCGCGATAATATCAACATATACAGCTACTTTCGGGCTTTCTTCGTGAACGAATGTGTGGGTGAAGGTGGAAAGGTGATCCTGAAACAAAAATGGTGTGACTAAGCCACCGGGTATGTGAGCGCTTACCGAATAAAGATAGTTAGTCTGTGGATAGCGCATAACGTCATGTACTTAATGCACTGTGTCCCAACTAATTGCGAATCAAACATGGTGGCGGTATGCAGGCACGGCCGCATTACAAACATTCTGCGGGTGGAGATCGCGGGACGGCTGTACATCTTATTGAGAGTCAACTGGCTGGCAAAGCCAACCGAACAACAAATCAAGGCTTACCGTCAGAGGAACTCGATTCTCGGGCCGGACGATGTGACTAAGACGGTGTACACCTTCAACCCGCACCGTGACCCAGCGGCTTTCGAGAAGAAAACCGAGCCTTTCATCTTAGCCAACAAAGTTGAACAGCAGGTCGTCGTTATACCACATCCGTGCATGGAGACCGCGGTCATTCTTTACCCCACGGCTGACTTTTTTTGAATGCCTAAAGCCATCACTTGACTCTAACGACAACTAGGATGACAACGAGGACTGAACTGATGTTTCGATCGACGGGATTCTAGGCCGTGGACGGTCCCTCGGCATATTGCGTTGTGTGATTTCGTGGAACGCACAGTATGTGCAGTGGTTGCGTACTTTACGCGCATATACCGCTGTAGTACACGTTTAACATGTTGATTAATATATGGTTAACACATTAACGTGTGATTATTATAGTGTACTAACGAGCATACTAACGACATGCTAACGTAGCACATTCCCAAAGCAATTTAGCCCCAATATCAGCTTCTTCAAACAGCGCCATACCCCCTTAACTAATGTCCAGTTCGCCATCCAATCGCCTTAGAACATCATTGAAGTGCATTTGGACCCCATCCATGATCCACTGCGCACCACACCACGAGTCCACCCACTCCCACACTTAAGGAGACTGGGAGTTAGTATACCGTTAACATACTAACGTGTAATTGTCATAGTGTACTAACGAGCATACTAACGACATGCTAACGTAGCACATTCCCAAAGCAATTTAGCCCCAATATCAGCTTCTTTAAACAGCGGCATGCCCCCTTAACTAATGTCCAGTTCGCCATCCAATCACCTTAGAACATCATTGAAGTGCATTTGGACCCCATCCATGATCCACTGCGCACCACGCCACGAGTCTGACACCCACTCCCACACTTAAGGAGACTGGGAGTTAGTATGCCGTTAACATACTAACGTGTAATTGTCATAGTGTACTAACGAGCATACTAACGACATGCTAACGTAGCACATTCCCAAAGCAATTTAGCCCCAATATCAGCTTCTTCAAACAGCGTCATACCCCCTTAACCAGTGCCCAGTTCGCCATCCAATCACCTTCGAACATCTTTGAAGTGCATTTGGACCCCATCCATGACCCACTACGCACCACACCACGAGTCCACCAACTCCCACACTTAAAAAGACTGGGAGTTAGTATGCCGTTTACATACTAACGTGTAATTGTCATAATGTACTAACAACGTGCTAACGACATGCTAACGTAGCACATTCCCAAAGCAATTTAGCCCCAATATCAGCTTCTTCAAATCGGGTCATACTTCCTTAACCAGTGCCCATTTCACCATCCAATCACCTTAGAACATCATTGAAGTGAATCTGGACCCCATCCATGACCCACTATGCACCACACCACGAGTCCACCAACTCCCACATTCTAGCATACTAACTCACATTGTGTACTCACGCATCGCGTTAGTATGCTGTTAGTACGCTTCCTAAAAGTACGCGGCGTTAGTATGCCGTTAAGGCACGATAACACACCGTTAGTGCACATACTAACGTTTTCTAAAATGGTAGGGTGCCATCTACCTGGTGTTCGCGAGACACGAAGCTTTCACGTTTACTCATGTACCGCACCGTTATGCACGTTCATGTCGAGATGAGTGGCATCGTGTCACTTCATCCATTCCGCAATCGTCACGTCAATAGAAATAATCGCGACGGGAAACGGCGCATGCATGCAGATTATTGTCACTTCCGATTAACCACTTTCGTTCAACTCATCAAGCGCAATCAGGCTGGATGCTGATGCATTGATTTCCGTCACTCGGTCGTGCAGTTATGTTATGCATGTGTGACTCGTGGCGAAGGCTGCGCGTTGAAGACCGCATCGCTACAGCCAAGCGCAGCAACACCCGACCACACTAAACGCTCAAGAGTGGCGCAAGACCGATAGATAGTGTCGATCTTTCTTATAAAAACAAACTTCAGTCGTATTTGGCATGCCGATACTATCCAATCCAGCAAGTAATCAATCAGCCCTGGCATATCCCCTATCGTATGATGATTGGTGGCGTAAAATCCAAGGCATAAACATAACATTGCAAACAAAGTCGTACGACCGATGGTCCAACATATGTCATCCGCCACCTGAAAAATACAAGTTTGCAAAATTCAAACATGAAAATGAAATAGCTTTGCACCATGTTTCAGCACCGAAGTAGTATGCGTGAGACACAAAGTGACCCAGCAGTAGTGTTAGCATCTGAACGTAGAATTGTGCCACACCCGCTAACTTGTCGGTCTTGTCACATTACCATAGCTCGCATAAAAAACAGTTTCAATATCGACCGCGATCTCGTTATTAAGAAATTTTCTCAAATATCGGTGCTCAAAGCACCAAACCAGCACCCGTCTGCACCGCAAAAACCATGCCCCGGATGGCCGTACGCGTCTCTGGGGTCATATTGAGATATTCTTGCTTGGCCCACTCATACTTACGCAGTGCCCGTAGTTTGGCACCATCTTTCTTGTGCACGAGAAAGTGCAGCTCGTGCCGGATTGTCACCGGGCGGCCGGGGAGATCGTGAAGCTCCAGCTGCAGCTCCAGCGTCACTCGCCGTGTCTCTGGCCACTTGGTCTTAGTGACCAGGATTGCGGACTGGCACATGGATGGCGCCCACGCACCCACGAAGGCCAACGCGTTGGGGAGGCGTGGCGGCGCGGCGGAGATAGTCGTTGGGGTGGGTGGGGCAGGGAGCAGTCCAAGGGGTAGAGGGTTGCCATCAGCCGTGATGATCACCGCGCCGAGCACTGCCTTTACAGGGTTGCGCAGCATGGCGCCCACCTCTCGAAACACCGTAAGCTCCAGGTGATACTGGCACTGCAGCACCAGGTTGAACACCGGCCCAGCGCGGTCATGTTCGCTAAGGATGCACGATTGCTGCTTCGGCGAAGTCTCTGTCAAATTTACCTCCACCATCAGCCCCCCTGCCTGCATCTCCGAAACGCTCACTGCCGCCAGCTGTTTGGTCTCCTCAACCATGACTGACAGCCGGCGCATGTCCTTTCCCAGTTCGCGGCTGGAATGCGCGATCCGCGTCGTGTCCTCCATCCGCTTGAAGAAGCTGCTGCTGAGCACTTTCTCTGCTGGCCATCGCTCGCGGGGGTCCATCACCAGCAGCTTGTCGCGGATCAGTCGCGCCGCCCCGGCTTCGCACCCCGCGAGCCCCTTGAGCACCAGCTCATTCTCTGTGCCTCCGCCTATCAGTTGCCTCAGCACCTCCTCATCGCCCACGTCATCCCCGAACAGCCGCCTCCCAGTGTACAGCTCAAACATCATCACGCCGGCGCTCCACATGTCCGCAGCCGGCTCCCGCGCCGCCACCTCGCCCGAACCTGCCAGCGCGCCGCGCACCACCTCCGGCGCCGCGTACCGCAGCGTGTACTCCACCCTCGCCTCCTCTCCGACCGGGCTCGCAGTGGCCATGTCTACCAGCTTCCACACGTCCTCCGCTGCAAATTTCACCACATTTGCAGGCTTCATGTCCCCGTGCACCATGCCCACGTCGTCGTGCATGAAGCGCAGCGCCGCGAACACGTCGTGCATGATGGCCAGCTTGCGCACGGCGTTCAGCGAGGGCCGCCGCTGCAGGAACTCCGCTAGGCTGTGCTCCCCGCGCTCCATCACCAGGTGTCCGTACCGCAGCAGCGCCTCATCGGGTCCTTCTTCTTCCGGGGCCGCAGCGCCCGATGCAAGCCCCGCGGGAGCTGACGGCGCGGGGGCTGGATGTGCGTCCAGGACCTTGACCACGTGCGGCGATATGCAGCGGCGGCAGTTGGCTCGCTCTGCGTGGAAGTCCTCCATATCGAGAAATACCTTCACAGCCACGCGTGTGCCGTTCTCGCAGTCCTGTACCAGGCACCCACCGAAACCAACTGAAGGCTGAAACTTGCTCTCTCGGCAATATATCGAGTCGCAAGGGTTGAAACCTCTGCAAGGAGGAGAGTTGTAAGGGTTGAGACCCTCACTGCCCTGCGGACATCTCCCTTCAAGAGCTACTAAGAGACTACCCTTTGGGGGAGCCTGAGGGATGGGCACTCCCAATGCACCAAATGTCGCCGTGCCCAGATGTGCGACTGCCACGTCTGCCAGGTGCCGCCCACTGCCATCTCCTAATAAGAGACTGCATACGCCCAGAACCCGCGCCGCCACCTAGCCACCGCCGCGTTCCTCAATCGATCCACTCCCGCCGGTCTCGGGTCACCAACTCGAGCAATACCGCCTGTGCGGCTGCCCTCTCTGCGAGCCTCTCCTGCGCAGCTCCGCCCCAATTTTTAGGGCCCTGCTCCTGCATCCAAATCGCGCGCTTTGAGCTCGGCGACAGGGGGTCATCTGCCTGCGTCATCTACCTCTGACAAGGGGTCATCTGCCTCTGACTGACACGGGTCATCTGCCTCTCAAAGACAAGGGGTTATCTGCCTCTGGCAGGATGTCTTGGTCGCTCAGGTGATAAGTGGACGCCCTCAGATTGGCCCTCTACGATGCCTGGGCCCTTTCCCTGAGCCCTCCGATGATCAACTGCATCTCGCCAGATGTCACGAACACTCTCTGAGAGACGTGGCACCATCCTTCCAGCCTCGCCCATCCCCCATGGAAACCTGCTGGTGATGCACGCACCGTAGCAAGCAAGCATGTGAAGCCACCAGATCAGCACCGAGGTGTGCGTTTGCATGGGCAGGTGCAGCATGTACCGCAGACCTTACAGTCAAGAGTTACTGTGTTTGCAAGAACACAAGAATCTCCTTTGAAGAAATCAGTCCGGCGGGCGGGACTCCTTGTATCACACAACCGTAGATGCACACCCCTTCAATGATGGTGAGGATGCAACTCAGTGATGAAATCCAACGGTCGGATATTCAGGAAATATTGGCAGCAAAAATAATGTTGGTAAAAATCGCTTTTGAAAATAACCTTGTGGGAACGGCCTGCAAATCAGGATGCTGGAAATCTCAAACGGCCGGTCCAATCAGGAGGAGCGGCTAAGCGCAGATGCTGAAACGAGGTGGCACTCTGGTCAGGGATACCTGTAGTCCCCATGCCGCTGTCTATGTTTCAGCTGCCCCACTCTGCTCGAGGCTGCTTCACTGCCAGCGCCACAATGCAAAAGAGCAAGCATGCAACACGATCTACACGTCCGCTGGAGGGGAAGAACGGGTGGTTGGGGAGAGGTCTTGCGACGGGGTCCCCACCTGTGCGAAGCCCACCACCCCAGAGGCTCCCTTGCGATGCCCAACGCTGCGCTCCAGCTCGTAGCGCCCACGCAGCGGTGCTCGAGCAGCCTGGAGCAGCTTCACCATCGCAGCGATGCGCTCGGCGTGGCTCAGCTCCGCCATCACCGACCCCACCTCGTGTGACAGCGCCCGCGCCACCGCGCCCGACTCCCCTAGCTGCTCTATTGCCGCATGCCGCAGGCGCCTTGCCGATTCGTCCTCCTCCTCCTTCTCCGACCCCTCCCCAAGGGCTTGGCCTTCCTCGTCACTCATCTGCTCTTCCACCAGCAGGCCGATGCTATCGCGGACGCTGCTCTCTCTGCTCGCCACTTGCCCGGCCGGGCCCATACCGCATTGGGAATCCGCAGCCGGCGCCGGTGTGGTCGCACCTACCGAGCTCGAGATGCCTGCGGCGCTCCCAGCCGCGCCCTCTGCTCCGCCAGTCTCCCGTCTCTCCTCCTCGCGGAGTTGCTCCTCCAGCGCACGTGTCAATGTTTCTGCATGCGCCGAGCTCAGCCCAAGGTCGCTCTGGAGCTCCTCCTGGGACAGCCCGCACAGCAGCGCTCCGGCCACCTCCTCCTCCTCGAATGCAAAGCCAGGGATGCCGAGGCGCTCCACCCACTCCCGGACCTGGGCGACGCTGTAATCGCAAAGCTGTGCGGCGGGTGCCGAAACAGCATCTTCTTCACCACAACCTCCTCCAACCCGCCGCGGTGACCGTCCTACTGCACCCGCCCCCCCTCGTCCTGCGCCTGCTGCCACCTCGTCGACGTCCCCGCTCCGGTCGCGCGTCGCGTCGCCAACGCAGCGGGCACGTTCACCGCTTCCCCCCTCCGCGTCGCCGCTTTCGGTTGTCGCCCTGGCCTGCAGCAGCAGCAGCAGCGCAGACCTCTGCTGGCTGCTGGTGCCACCGGCCTCGTCACTCATCGCAATCGCCTGCACCGGCGCCTCGTCCTCTTCGGGATGCTGGTCCTCTGCACAAGGCGCAGGCCCTCCGACGGAGAAGGTGGGGTTGGAGGCCATGTTCATCGACGGGGGCAGGTCGTCCGTATCCTCCTTGATGCGCACACAGATCTGCAGGCAGCTCTTGAGAGCATCCACGTGTCCCCCCTCGGCGCCCGCGCCCTCGTCCATCGTCCTCGAGAAGTAGACGTACAGCGCCGCTGAGAGGCCGAGCAGCGCCGCACCGCCAAGCAGCCCTCCGAGGATCGCCGGCAGGGGAAAGCTCGAGCCGCCTGATGCACCATCGTCGGACGCGGCGGTCGTTGGAGGGGATGGTGACAGCGGGGGTGGAGATGGAGATGGCGGGCAAGGATTTGGGGGTGGTGGGAACGAAGGCGGCGGGGGCTAGGTGGTGGCAATAATGGTGGCGGGGTGGAGATGGAGATGGCGGGCAAGGATTTGGGGGTGGTGGGAACGAGGCGCGGGGGGCTGGGTGGTGGCAATGATGGATAGGGGAGAGGTGGAGAGGCCGGCGGTGGGGCAGAGGAAAGAGCAAACATTGCAGCCAATCAACTCCCCATCTACTATACAGTGCGATTGATAAGGCTGCTATCTACTCAACGGTTTGGATTGCAGCACGCCATCTACTAAAAGTGGCAGTTGGCCAGCGGGTGGTGTGAACAGATCGGAGATGTGTCCATGTGTGACATTGTGCTGACTCAGCGGAGACCGTGTCAAATATTTTCCGGTTCTGCCAAACCGTCTGCAGTACTCGAAGGTGCGCTCGACCAGCCCACCATCCATGATGCGGCATTGGAATTTTCCAGCGGCAGACACAAAAAGCAGGGGCTCCTTCCTCAGGGCTTCCCTAGGGTTTCTCCTACGGTGAGTATGTGTGAACCTAGACAGTCACTCTTTACACTATATTGAACATATTCGCAGAGCTTCATATTCCAACAAGTGGTGCGGTTTACCAGCCCGCCATCTACTAAACGTACAGTAGTCTGACGCCATATAGTTTCAAGGAATTATCCGAGAACTGCTCCTTGCACTGCATGTTTGTTATAATATAGCAGATTTCTTCTTATTTGTGGATAACGCGGGGCACTGCGGAGTGGCTCTGGTGGAACCCTACTCTCAGTCCAAGCAGACACACATTGTTCACCTATGATCCAACCTGATACCACCATGTAAGTCAAACCTTTTGTCACGCCCCGACTCGTGCTGCTACATACACGGGTACACCGTGCGATGGGAGTGTGCGCCATGACCAGCAAATTTCAAGTTTGAGCATAAGCGCAACTACGGTGGGGGAGGCACTGAGCGAACAGCATGTTTGCCTGTGGGAGCGAGAAATACCTGGAGGAGATGGAGGGAGGGAGTGGGTGAAGTGGGGGGAGGTGGTGGAAGTGGGGGGAGGGTAATGCAGGAGGTGGCGGGGAAAGTGGCGGCGGCATAGGTAGATCTGGTGGAGGAGATGGAGGGGGTGGGGAGGGGCACCCATCCACGTCATCGAAGCAGAGTGTGTTTGCTGCAGACGTGATCTTCACCTGTAGCACAACTTCCCAGCAAGCACCGGGCCCGAGCCTCATTCCGTTCAGCACATGCTCCAGGTGGCAGGCGCTGAAGTCTGCCAGGTGGAGGCCCGCGGAGCGCCACCCATGCACTCTGGAGGAACGCCACCCTGTGAGGACAACGCACAGTAAAACGTTGTGCTCGATTGTCCACTCGACTCAGGGCGAGCTCGTTAGCAACGCCGTAATGGCTGTCACATGCAACCCTGTTTTGTATTCCTCTAAATTTGCAACCCGCCAGTGCTGGAATGCCTCCCACTCAGCAACGGACACTGCAGGGGCGTGCAATCCCCATGGCCATAGCTTAAGGCTCCAGCGGCGATTCATGCAGGCAGTTGTCGGTGTCGAGAGGAAGGGGTGGTGCTGAAGGGTCTCACCCGTCGAATCGCATGATTGTAGAAATCAGAAACGTACACCAAGCTGTCGTCCGGGCTCACGGTGAGCCCACTCGGCTGATAGAACTCCGCCGAGTCCCCCGTGCCATCCACGTATCCTGCGGGGAACGGCCGAACGGTGGGTTACGGATGCTGCAGGCCTCAACGACCGACTATGATGCGCATCGATTCTAAGGCTACGAATGGTGAGCTGGCGGCATCAGCGGGATCCACGTGGCAAGGTCTGTGCAAGAATAGGGAGTGCGGCCTGCAGGCATCTACGAACCATGCGCACAGGCTGCTCCTCTCCGCGGACATTTGTGGCACGGAAACAGGGCGCTCTTGTCTATGCTTGCTTTCGCCCATGTGCCTTTCATGAGCTTTGACCCGGACAGGGATGTCACCACACACACACAAGGCGAGGGATTAGTTCTTTAAATCTGCACAAGGGCACGTGAGCATGCTCCATGGTCATCCCTCTCTGGGCTCCCCGACGAAGCACGGCTTTTGCTGTACCCGCATCTCCTTCACCCACCATCTCTCTCTCTCTCTCTCTCTGACAGGTGCGGCCACAGTCGAGCGCCAAGAGATTTACCGATTTCAGACCCCGCAACCGTGGTCACCCTCCTCGAGCTGATATAGATTCGGCGCAGGAGATTGTTCAGGCCGTCTGTGACATACAGAGTGTCGCCATCGGAGAGGACCTCCAGCTGAACCGGGTAGGAGAACTCCGCAGCGGCGCCCGTGCCATCGGCGCTTCCGCTGCTGTCGCCACTCTTCCCGGCAATCGTCGTCACCGCACGCGACTCCACCACGATCTGCCTCGATCCAACGACGCCCGCTTCTCATATATGCCCAGCCCATCACTTGACAGAGATCCCCAGATTGCACGGCACAAAGCACCGAAGAGTTACAGCGCTGCAACCGCTGACATTGCAGCGCCGGGCCGGGGGTTGTTGAAGCATCCAGCTCTTGGCAAACGTGAAGGCATAACTCATACGATTGGTACTTGACGGCAAGTTGCTATTTTTTTCCATGGTGACTGTCTGCCCAGGCGTGTCACACGCGCACCTGGCGGATGAGGTGATTCCGTGTGTCTGCGACATACACAAGGTTGCCGTCTGCCGACGCCTGGAAAGCTCTCCCCACCAAACGAGCTGGTCGCCACTGGATGCCGCAATTGTGCCGCAATCATGGAATACATAGCAACACCAACTGGCAAGGCCAGCAAGTACACTCGGTAGGCATAACTGAGAGCCGAGGCAGAGCATTATCGAAGCTGTGCATCGGAGCGTAATCGGGACTGCCCTTTCCCCCGAGTGCAGCCCAAGATTCTGCCCAGATCACATGACACATATGAAAATGCATGCACCGGCGTCGCTGGCCTTATAGAGGTGAGATGGCGGCGACTGCATCGTCCACCGTGCATGTGGCCCGACCGCAAGAATAAAATGGAGTCGTTTCCGCATGCGCACGGTAATACCATACTCAGATATGACTACTCAAGCGCGATTTTTTTTCAAAAATTCGATTTTAAAATTTTTCTAGAAAATTTTGAAATTTTTTGACCCCCCCTTTTTGGGCCCTTAACACTGTAGAGGCCGAATTAATTGATTTTACAGTGTTAAGGACCCTTACAGTATTAAGGTTGGCCATCGCATGATCCAAAATCTAACCATTAGAATTATTTTACATGGTTGATTTATTTTACCTTAAAAATTACAAAATTGTTGGTTTTTTAAAAATTCAAAAAAAAAAAATTAAACCCCCCCAATAATTAATTCTAAAAATGTGACAACTGTAGATATGACGGGAGGCCGTCGTGCCTGGTGCAGGAGGGGGCACGTCGAGTGCTGCCTGGTGCAGGAGGGGGCACGTCGAATCCCGCCTAGTGCAGGGGGGGGCACGTCGAGTGCTGCCTGGTGCAGGAGGGCACGTCGAACCCGCCTAGTGCAGGGGGGCATGTCGAGTGCTGCCTGGTGCAGGAGGGGGCACGTCGAATCCCGCCTAGTGCAGGGGGAGGCACGTCGAGTGCTGCCTGGTGCAGGAGGGGGCACGTCGAGTGCTTCCTTGTGTAGAAGGGGGCAGTATTGTGCACTGCCTGGTGCAGCAGGGGCAGACTTTGTGCACCGCCTGGCATGAAGAGCTGCGGGGAGAAAGGAGGCCGTACAGTGATTCCCAGGGGAGAATTGAAGCGAGCTTCGGTGCCGGTGCCGTCCAAAGCATCCGGAGAGGTGCCGCCTGCCAGAGTCGTCACCGCTGATGACGCAATCACCTGCGCGAGGACTCGAGCACTCGGTCAACACCCAAGGAGCATGGAGCAGGTGCGCCCCACTTCACCGCAGCCAATCGAATCGGAGCCGGCCTTCACGGGGAGTCATGGCTCTGCAGTGTGTGCGCACAGCCACTCACCAGGCACCGGATGCGGTTGTTCTTCTGGTCAGCCACGTAGGCGCGCGTATCGTCTTGTGCCAACTTCATTGCCGCCGGTTTGTTGAATAATGCCTCAGTCCCTGTGCCGTCAGTGTATCCCTGACACCACCTTCCCCTCCACAGCCTCATTCCTTGCACCTACTCCTGGCAATCGGGCAAGTGACGCGTGCGACTCGCAATCCTCACATCCCAACATGCAGATCCCGAGTGCCCGCCACCCGTAGTGTATAATTGACTCTCACCAAATGCAGATCCCGAGTGCCCGCTACCCGTAGTGTATAATTGACACTCACAAAATGCAGCATGCCAGCAGAGATAGAGCCCAGGCTGCCAGATGCTCCAGCATCCCAGCAATGATAGATCTCAGGCTGTCTGACACACTGTCTGATACCATCTGGCGGTTGGACCTTACTGGCAAGAAGGCGGTAGCTGAGGCAGGAGTCATGGGCCAATCACTGTGAGAGCCGTACATCTGTCCCATTTCCGGCCACGGTGGTGACTTCCATTGAATTAATGTTGATCCTTCGGATCTTGTGGTTACTTTCGTCTACAACGAATAAAATGCTACCGTCCTGTGTCACTTCGACGTCGATCGGATTATTGAACATTGACATCTCTGCGGGCCCATCGGCATCGCCCTGCCAACACCATCGCACCACACATGCAATCTCAACCATTTCTGCTTTTGGTTCAGAGAAGCGACCATAGGTGCGTCTTCATCAATGCCGGGGATTTCCCTCACGGGTGCCCGTGGCCATGCACACAACTAACCTGCCTGCATACTCTACAACCGTCTGAGGGATTCGCCCGCATGCTCAAAAGGTTGTTCGCCTCGAGGATCAAAGCAGAGCGAAACGCCGAAAAGCACAGGCCGCACCGTGTGTGGCGTCAGTGACCCCTTTACAGGCTCCGGCGCTTCAGTACGGGCGCACGGCAGGTATCGACGCCATCCTCATCAGAGCACTCACCGCGGTCCCGTTGCCGGCAGTGGTGTTCACCACGTACTCGCTAAAGTTGGTGATGTACCGCGGCTCCTGCATTTCGCGAATGAGGTGGTTGCTTTTATCCGCAATGTAAACCGTCCTTCCCGTCCGTGTCGCCTGTCATAGCATGGAGCGCGCAACAGTTACGCATATGTCACATGGCACCAAAGACATCCAACCTATTCACGGATACCCGAGACCCGAACGGCGTGCACTTACCTCAAGACCATATGGATAGGAGAACTCGGCATTGGTGCCGGTACCATCGGCGCTGCCGGAGCTCCCGGCAGCCGTTGTCACCACTCCCTCCAGTCCCCCTGTGGTTGAAAACCCAGATTGGACGGGTAGAGAAAGGGTGTGGGTCTTAGCAGTGCAGTCCCTCCACAGCCCTCCTCAGATGCGCGGGCCTCACCTTTCAGGCCCACTTGCTGTGCGTACACAGGTTCGAGAAATCATGTTTTGCTGCACGGTGCTTCATGTGCACCTCGGTGCGCCGGGTGACTGCCGCGATGCACGTTTAAATGAACCTAAGCCTTGCAATAGCTCATGAGAGCCCCATAGCCCTCTTTGCACGCGAGCCCTAGCAATCGCCCATCTCCGCAATAATTATACGGAAGCTGATAGTCCTTGTCAGGCGCAGTCATCTGGAGAGTGGAAGATCTCCCATGGGTGACCGGGCATTGATGCATCCAATGTTTCCAAGAAGGTACATTGGATGGCTCATATTGAGTAGGAGCCGAGGGGGCTTAATGCCGCTTGATGGAATTGCCACACACTGTTGAAGGTCTGCCCACTTGCACTCAGATTTATCCTTTTAGACGAAGGGGCAAGGACAAGTTTGATCCGACGGGCCACAAGAGGACGCGGAGGTTCGACAAAGTAAACGCATCCGTGGCATGCCAAATGCTGTTTATGACGCTTGCACATATTTTGCAAGAATGTCACACTGTCACCTGGACTCCTCACAGAGTGCATTCTAACTTCAGTGTAGACAACACCCATTTTAGGCCTTATGGTCTTGTGGAATGCTCTGATACAGAAAAAGCCCACGTGGCAACTTGGTGCCCTTTTAATAGAACGGGGTCAATATGGACCACAATTGCGGGGTTGCACAGCTACTATGCGCCGCATGACCTAACCTTGAACTGTGTACTCTCAGAAATCTGAAGGCGCGTCACCAGCAAGTTCACTTTTATGTGTCCCATGAAACCATGCGAATTTTGCACTCATGAGAAGTTGGAGGCGTGTCGCCACCAATTCCACGGCGCCTGTGACGCGAGAGCCATCATCAAGCTACATACCGGTGCATTGGCAGTCGCTGCAGTCGCAGCCATTGTTTTCCAATATGTAGCAGGAGTAGTAGCCCGCATTGGCCCAAGCATCGCAGGAATATCCTTGCAGACAAAGCGTTGGCTGGCAAGTGCCATTGAGCCCTGGTACAATCCAATATTTTCTGCCTCAGCTTGGGGTCTACTGCCTCCTTGCAGTGAGTCAATACCCTCTATGCGATGAATTCCCCGGACACCATTTCCTCGGAGGGTAACATGGTTGCAACTCGACAAAAATCACTCATGGTAAACATAGGCAACTGCAGCTCAAGCAACATTGGTGGCGTCGCCAAGAAGAACATGGCCAAGCATGTCCCAAAACGTCTCGTTGGCGTATGTATGCTTAGGCTCGCCTTGTAAGTGTGCATGGATGCTTAGGCTCGCGCTGCAATGGCGTGTGTATGCTCAAGCTTGCGCTGCAGTTACGTGTGTATGCTCAAGCTTGCGCTGCAGTTGCGTGTGTATGCTATGTTTTGGCTTGCGTTATAGCTGTGTGCATGCTTAAGCTTGCGTTGCAGGTGTTTCTATTTTTCGGCTTATCTTATAGCTGTATGTATGCTTAAGCACACGCTATAGGCGTTTGCATGCTCAACCTTGCGCTGCAGTTGTGTGTGTATGTTTAGGCTTGCGTCGCAGCGTTGTGTGAAAGCTTAGGTATGCATTTTACGTGTTTGCGTATGCTTAGGCTTGCGTTGTAGGTGTGTGCATGCTTAAGCTCGCGCTGTAGGTTTGTGTGTATGCTTAGGCTTGCGCCGTAGGCCAGCATCGGCCTTTCTTATTAAAACGTTTCAGAAAGCCGTTATTGAGTGCTGTTTGAACCATGGCCGCTGTTTCCTTGTATATATGTGTATAATATACCCGAAGTTCACGCACACGATACGTTTAGGTGCGTTCAATAAAGTTGTCCATGTTGCCAGATGAGTGTTTGGCAGTATTGCGCTTTCTTGGAAGCTACGAAGGTGCAACACTGGAGGAGTGCGTCCGAAGAACATTTCGTATGCAGGCCGCCTTTAGAGCTGGTCACGCGAGAAGGGTGCGCAAGCGGCCTTCCGAGGTGGCGGTGCGGTAAGGGTCTTGAGTACACGAGCGGCATCGCACCTGCGGTTGGCCAAACATGCAATGCGGCCAGAAACGCGGAGAAAGAAAGAAAGCTATGTCTCTTCGAAGGTCGGGAACGCATTCTTGGAGAGGTTTTCTCAGTTTACGATGTTTGGGAAACCTGTAGGCAGCCGCACGCCCTGCTCGGAATATCCTGTGCCCGGCGCTCATGGTATCCCAAACAACAGGGGTGTTTGAAAAACCTTCCTGTTGCTAGAAACCTCAGTATATGCGCAGCGCAGAACGATTTAGATAGCTTTGCATGCTGCGAATATATCCAATTCGGATTTTAAAAAGTTAGAGCTAACTGACTATTGGATATCGATGTGCGTCGAACACGCTCTTCACATGTTCCAAATGCCAAACCTTCGATAACACTGTGACGCATGACATCGACGGCGTTAGAGAGATGCAATACGCACTCGATGTGAGTTGAACGGCGTCCCCGGAGAAATCGGAAATGCGTCCGAGGATTCGCACCAAACCTCGACAACTTTGAAGAACCTTTGATACATATAGAATTTCAACTACCAGGTTCAAAGAACGGCGTGAACGCGGACAATCACGCGCCAGAGCGGACGCTGTCTATGCGCAGAAGAGCAGGAGGCAGCCTCTTGTCGACCAACCACACGGGGGGGCACATGGTGCAAGCTTCGCACAGCCACAAACACTGCACAACGGCTGCGTTACGAAGTGCGAAGTTAGATCGATTCGGGAAATGCGTTCTTCGAAGCCAGAGGGCAATGATTGCATTGTCCACTTTATGATCAACGTTTTGAACTGTCTGCCATACGTTGCAGCTGCACACGAACGGAACGCTGAATTTCGACCTTGCTCCTTGGTGTGGGTGCACACGACAGACCTGCACCAAGCGGAGGAGTTTTCGAAACCATAACGATACAGTAACGATAACCACACCACGCCAACGCAAGTCACCATCACCCAAGGGGTTACTCTGGCTGAGACCACGAGCCTCCGGACGCGATTTTTTTCAATTTTTTAAGGATTTTTTATTTTTCTGTATTACACCGGAGATTTTCGACACGACAAGAATGGAAAGCAGCTCGTAAACTCTGGTCTCAGCCAGAGTACCCAAGGGGTATAAACTACTAGTTTATACCCCTTGCCATCACCAGCCCGCCCCGCCCCGTCCAGAGCCTCCACGTCCAGACTCCGTCCTCCACCGTCCAGACTACGATCATATCGATATCCACTGGATAGACGATCGGATGAGATGATGCCCTGCTGCTGCTGCCCTGCTGGTGCTGCTGCGTTCGGGGTGAGGTGGTGTCACGCGGAACATGACTTTGTGTCACGCATGACAGTCAGTGTCCCCGTAGTGTCACCCCTTGCCCTGAGTGTCACTTGCAACCTGCCACCCCGCGTGATCGCCCGACAATAAACCACCTCGGCATTTTATTATCTTCATCTTAGTCCTCTATCCGAAAGCCCGAACGTAGTCCAGTTTCCGTCTCTGCACTGATATATATACCCATTATATATATCTCCTCTTTCATGAGCGAGCGCTGAAATCTGCAGCCATTCGTGGTTCACCCGGTTGAACTTTTCTGGAACTTATCGTATGCCTTGTCAGATATATAGTTCGGAGTGAATATATAGATAACTGAAAATAAACCCTGAGTTAAGGGTTTCGGAATCAGAACGGTAAAAGTCAGATTGATAAAAGAGATACACATAAATACTAACGGGAGTTTCCCGACTACTGGTGACGGTCACCCAGCCTACTTTAGGAAGTGACAAGTGACAAATTAAACTGTCGGTGTGTCACATCCCACACACCACCTAGGGTGGTGACCGGAGCTAGCAGTGAAACGAAGCAAACAAACTCCCTACTTAACTTCAGGAGGAAACTGTAGCACACCTGGGGGCCTGTACTCTTGGTCAGGGCGGTCCCAGGTCACAGCAAGGTTGACAGATACTGCTGTTAATTGCTAAAACCCTATACACAGCTCAAATTCAGAGAGCTCATCTAGGAGGCTAAGCTAATCTCCAGGCAGGCACGGTGTGACGAATCTCAGCCACTAGAGGTCCGCGGGACTGGCGGTCCGGCCCGGAGCAGCGTGAGGGTGAAGCAGTTGCCGGCCTCCGGGGCCGGTGGTAAATCATTCGTAGAAGGAATTTCCGAATCCTCGATCACAGCCGCATGGTCACCAGAGCTCGGCTCCTCGTCATATATATATATATTGTGTTGTGCTGAACTGCTTGGATTGTTATCAAGCTGTGTCCTGATATGTTTGGAATCTAGAGATATCCCTTTGATATGCTCTTAGTGCACAGCCATATGCTCAAACATATCATAGGTTCTGATAAGTTATCACTTAAGTGGTTAATCCGCTTACAATTGATACACCTATTATATCATCAGGGAGTGCATTAACTTCCATGGGTTTCAAATCAGTAAACCCCACATTTATGATCAACCACACATGTTGATTATCAGAGATATTCACTATTATGCCATGAAAATTGTCATGTGCAAAAGTGAAGTAAGTTGCAGTAATTTTGTAACTTGCAACTCACACACACACCGAGATATGTTACTGAGGTAAATATTTAATAACCGAAAAAAGGTCCAAAATGGGTGAAAATCGTTGGCGATAAATTTCAAAACTGAAATTTCGACCCCATTTTATTTTGAATTATGATTTTATACCTATTAAGGTATCAGAAAAACATAATGACCATGGTCATATCTCGTGTAACACCCTAGATATTAGGTGTGTAATATATAGGGGTGTACATATAGGCTGTAACGAAATGCGTAAAATTTCACACGCATGATTTCAAAATGAAAAATTCGGGTTGATTTTTTTCGCTGATCTGATTATTCAGCTATCAATAAATATACCCTGGTTTATTCAGCACTTGTAATACCCTAAAAATTAAATGTGTGTGTCAGGGGTGTAACATACCTCCTGAAAACCACATAACACACAGTGTAAAATTAAATGCAATTTTGCTTAAATATCTTTGCAAAATGTATATACTGCTTTAATTTAACATATTTTAGGGTTACTGATACCAAGTAACACCCTAAACACACTGTGGGAGATAGGGGTCACTGCAACGTTACATACCCTAAATGCCACCTATATATTGGGATACACTTCGTGTTTGGCATATATATAGCATGCTGTAATCAGCACAGACATGATAATATTACGGGCAACAACCCAAAAACTGCAGGGCTACAACCCAAGAACTGTAGGGCTGCAACCCTAAAACTGTAACAGCTGCTTCCTATAGGATTGCATGCTATATCATGAGGTAAAAGGCAACCGACAACTGCCTATATATTTCACACTTCCTTGAGGGGGGAAGAAGGTGGATATATGTACATACATCACCTCATTATAATATACAGATATACTATATGTATATAACATAGATATATATACTATATATATACCAACACACACACTCAGTTAGCTGAAGGCATTTTTTGTGTTGTGTTTTGTTTTTTAGATGGCAGAAGGAGAAGATACAGATATCCCAGCCATCAATGCAGACCCATCAACATGGTTCTTCGACATATTAGGCTCCTATGATTCATTCAGTCGATTCAAGATTCCGAAGTGGCTCGTTGGTTATGACAACACACAGACCAGATTCGACCAGATAGGCTACTTCGACAATATCAGTCGCATGAAGCCTGATATGAGCAGATATAGGGATCCTGAGAATGATGTCTGTTACCCATCTGTTGGCTATAGCCAACATTAGGGCCCCTTATGCTGGCTGGAGCCAACATAAGCCTTGCTGACAATGCCGGGAGCTGTCGGTATCGGATTGTACATTTTATTAGCTCAAAATGACGGCGGGGATGTTCTCTTTCACACATGCGTTAACAACATTGGGACGCTCGAAATCATCGGCGAGAATTTGGGTTACTATTCAAGAGAATGTGAAATTTTGTGAAATTTCCAAGGAATTTTGGGTGTTTACATACCCATGTTACTTCGAACGATATTTTGAGGGTCAAGATGAACTCGGATGAAAGTTTTGACAAGACACTCCAGAAAGAGCAGCTCGAGATCTTGACAACGTGAGTGTCCGATTTTTCAATGCCCTTCTCATGCCGCTCACATTGCACAATTTTCTTATGTTGGCTGCACCCAACATAATAATGAGCATTTTGCATTTTCGCGATCATACCCCAACTCTAGGGCACAATTATGCAAGCCCCCATGGGTGTAAGAAGGTATACCACGTATTGACATTTTTTTAAAGGTCTAGTAGCCCTTCAAACAACATTACTTTGGAGCAATATGTGCCATTAACCATGAGGAATATGCTTCGGAACTTTGGGTTTTATGTTGGCTGCAGGGCCTGCAGCCAACATAAAGATGGGTAAGAGACAATGAACCTCAGGAACCAGAAGAGGAGTATACAGCAGATAATGCTCCGATAGTGTTTACAGACCCTGATGACGATCCATTGCCAGCTCCAGTACCGGCTCCGACCACTTTGGTTCCAAAGGTGAAAATGACATCACCTAAGGAATTCAGAGTAGGACAGGATGCAGAGATATGGTTAGACACCGTGGATAGATATTTCCAATTCACGTATCCAGGAGTTCCCGACAAGGACCTGATCACAATATTCCTGACGCTTATCCAAAATAATGATCGACATTATTTTCAGGTCGTGGCTAATCAACCTGATGCCACATACGAGAGGGTCAGAAGAATTTTCCTCAGCCAGTTTGGGAACCCTCACAAGAGATCAGTGGCTAAGAAACATCTAATGGCACTGACTCAAGGGCACCTGAACTTCTCGGACTATCTGCGCACGTTCACGTCACTGGCTGCTTTAGCAGCAGTTGATCTGGACGATGTACTGATAAAGGACAGATTATTTTGTCAGCAGCATGGATCCAGAACTCCGCAGACAGTTCTACTTAAGATTCCTAACAGAGACAGAAAGGAATAATCTGTCATGGTCACAAACCACACAGATACTGCTCGACTTGAATTACGTTGTTCATTCGAAGCAGTCAGAGACCCTACACTATCGGGGGCAGAAGGAGCAATCATCAGGAGGCCCAGTCAGAAAGGAGAAAGACAAGGGGCGTGGCAGAAGGCCATATGACAGATCCAATAGGAACTGGAATCAGAGTCAGAATGGCAATCAGAATCCAAATGCCAATCAGTATCGGACCAAAGGGAAAGGTGGAAAAGGCAAAGGCAAAGGGAAAGGAAAAGGAGCAGCACCAAATCCTCCTCAGTCTTGCCAACGTTGTGGCGTCGTATTGGTCACATCGCAAAGGATTGTTATTCCACCAAGACCCCAGATGGAAAAGCCATACAAGGCAAGCCACCAGCTCAGAATCCTTTCCAGCCCAGGAGACAGCAGCAACAGAATCAGGGTGCCAAAAATGAGTCTAACAAACTCGTCAACACGATCAACACCCTGCTTAAGGAGCTCGAGAGTCAGCACAACATCAATGCAGCAATTGCAGCTCCAGCTCCGGTTCCAGCATCAGCTCCAGTTCCTCAGGGAAACTCTCAGGGTACTGCATAGGTACCAGTGTTGAGAGCACCCCCAAGGTAAATCAGCCTGAAGATGCCACTGAAGCAAGTGGCCGGGTTGAGAGTATCTCAGAAGAAGTCCTTTCCAGTCTGACATTGCAGTTTCAGCAGATGGACACTCCCTCAGAGCACATCGCACAGATGCAGTCTCAGACATCACAGCTGAAATCACAGAAGAAGTTGTTGTTGTACAAAGGGAAAGTATATGGACAGAGTACTCATATATTGGTAGACCCAGGAGCTACATCTTCTTTCATCGACAGACAGTTCGCTGCTCAGCTTGGTATAGCACCCACAGATTCCTCATCATTCTCAGTGGGATTGGCTGGAGGAAGCCAACTACCCTGCACATCCTATCTTCCCAATGCTACATTTACGCTGGGTAAGTATAAGGACACAGAGGATTTCTGCATCATTGACATGAAACCATTTACTGTCATTCTGGGTCAGGATTGGTTGGAAAGAAGAAATCCACACATTGACTTCCAGTCCAAAATCTGACGATCACTAGGAAGCACTCATCAGGCTCCAGTGTTCGCACAGTACTTTCCAGAGTTGAACAGACTCCAGGCTCAGATGGCCTTCGTGAAATTGAATTGGTCAGTGCCACCACCATGAGAAAGCACCTGCGTCGTATTCGATCCAGTGGTTCGGCTGAAGAAGCCGTAGCTTATCTCTTCTTTCTCTCAGAGGTCGATGGTGAACTGGTCTTTGCAGCAGCAGACTCAGACACCACTATGGAAGACCCGGAGGTCACAACAGCACGTGATCAAGTAAGGGAAGACTTTTCAGACATATTTCAGGAGGATCTTCCAGCTGGTCATAGGCCAGACACTACGAGGAATCGAACCCTTACTTTTGGTTACGGTCGCTTACTTTTGGTTTTAGATGGTTATCGTTTGGTTACTTTTCGCTTATAAATGCCCACAGTGAATATATAAAAGATGGTAGTTGATTATTGGCTAAGAGAGTTATACGGCGGATATAAGTAAGGAAAAGTAACCAAAAGTAGGTGGGAGGAAGCTTCCTACATGTTACGTGGGTCATATATGCCAGGGATGCGAACCTATAGAAACTAAGTAAAAGTAAGGATTCTATATGAACGGAGGCTTGTGATTGGTTCTAAAGGTAAGGATACGCACACGTGTAAGCACGGGGTACAAGGTGTGATTTATAAATATTCCACATGCACACATGGGATTGGTTCGAAGTTTAAGCAACTGTCCACGTGTGGACACGACGATGCAGCCAAGTGTATAAAGATATTTACAAATGCTACGATGTCATTGGTCCGAGACTCAATGAGAGTCACTAGCCAGGGAGGTGGGTCCACGACTATATTACTGTATTTACATATGTACGTATATATTGGCGGTTTCCATCACTACGCACGGACTAGATAGGGGCATCTGACAGCCCACTTGTTTGCCTGCATGGTGTCGCTGATGATATGGATACATACAAGTAAGGCCACGATAAGTTGGCCTCCCAGTCGAGTGATGGCATTGGCAGAGCATTTCCCTTGCCACAAGTAATGATGGCGTCATATCGCGCTTCAGTAGCTGCCAGTACGTACCTCGCGCAGCAGGTGCACCACATGGTAGTGGTTACCATTACCATCGGTCGGTTCAAAAAACAACGCCTTCGGCCCGATGTACGTGCAAGGCAAAATCAGTTCCACGGAATCATGCTTGTCGACGACTGTGATCCCCTGCTTCTTGTAATATGCGTCTTCCACCTCTCGATAGGCCAGCATCCTGGCCAGGTGACATATGGGTACTTGGCTGGGGTCGGTGACCAGGTAATAGGCCATAACCTTGGCGTATGGGCGCCCAAAAGGCGCCTCCACCCCCGTGGGAAGGTCTCCCGACCCATGGTCCAAGATGGACACGTGGTACGACACCCGTTTCACCGCTCGTGTGTACATGGCGGATGTGTACACCTCCCCACCCAGGGACATTCTCACAAACACGGCAGTACTGAAAGGGAGCGGCGTCTCACATTGGGAATGGGCGTCAGGCAGGGCATCCCCGCCCAGCGCAGCTGCCTGAGTCATCTCCACATCCACCGCACACGACGTCGGAGCCCCGGTGTGCATGGACATGAATTTCAGTAGCGTTGCGAACACACCGCCGGATCGAAGGGAGGGCGATACCATTGAACCGCGGGCCACCCACTTGCCGGCACCCATGAAATAGCAGGCAACCGTGTTGTCCTCGGCACCTGGGTCCCTCAGGGAGTTGGCGCCGCGTGGAGCCAGGGAACGCAGAGCGACGGCCAGCTCATGCATTTCGCGTCGGTTTGGGTACTTCCTAATGAAATCCTGCAGCGCCCTCTTCTCGCAGAGGGCGTTCATGATGGCCTATACAGGCAAGTACTTCACGCCAGACGCCTTCACGATTCCCTTGGCCCGCTGTATTGCACGCTCCACCCACAACTCCAGGGCGGCGCCTAAATTCCCCACGTATTGCTCCTGCCGGAACAGGTGCACCGCTGCAAGCCGCATGTTGAACGTCAACATTTTGTCCGGCCCCGTGAGCTCCATAATTTTGGCATGCGCCCACAGATTGTCCTTCGCTGCCTTCTGGGCTTGCATGACAACTGCTTCGTTGTAGGCCTCCCCGGCTACCACACTGCCTCGCACATAATGCAGAACCGCCCGTCGAAGATGTTGCCACGCATCCTCCATCTGGATGTTCCAGTTAAACAGAACCTTTCCGAACACCAGCGGGCTGTAGTACAGAATAAAATTCAAAAAAATCCTCCATTGTGTACATTCCTGCACCCCCCCCGCTCTTATATATTAGCACAGAACGTGGACGGATCCTAAACCCAAAATGAACGTTCAACAGGAAAGCATTGTGGCGGTCGGCGACGTTGTCTGCCCCCATACCCCCATGCTGTTCTTGCCTGATGCAGCAGGTACAACTTGTTATATTATGACAACTTCATCGGCTGGTTACCCTTGCAGTGGTGATGGGGGGTGTCGAACGCACCGAAGTACTTCACCACGTCGTGGTATGGCCGACCAACGTCATGCGGTGGTTGAATGCGCGCGGCCCTCGATTGGAGGAGCTCAAGCAATTTTGGTGGCAAACATAAATGCGGATGGGTGTTGCTTGTCATCCTCCCCAGAAGTAGCTTCAGATAAGCCTTCCCAATACCATAGAACACGCAGTGCCCAAACGGGTGCGCAATTGCCCGCATTGGATCGTAGTACGGGAGGCGCTCCAATGCCCCTCGCCCATGTCTGCCTGTTGCGCATGGCTCCGCCTCGTCTGACTCTGTTTTCCTAACCAGCTCCTGATGTTTCTTTTTGCTCAGCATCAGTTCTGGGTCGTCCGCAAAAACCTTGGTTTTCCCGTCATCCGTTTCCCACCCGTTGAGCTCCACCGCCTTCGCGTATCCCCGGAAATACATTCCTTTCCCACCAGGGCCCGGGGTTCCCTCAAAAAGGCTGTACGGATCGGCACGATAACTACCAACTCCCATAAACCGACCCATGGTGCACCTCATCATCGTGTCTGCGTACACCAATCCGAGCACCACCTTCAATGTGTACGACCTCTTGAGGAAGGCATCGTACACTACGAAAGGATTGGACGCATCCCGCTTCCCGTGCATCAAGTGCAACAACTCATCTTCGAATAGTGACCATAACACCAGCGGATTTTTCTCCTTCTGCCTGGGCCCTTTGGTCATCCACAGATTCTCATGATACTTATCACGTTGCCGCACCTGTTAGTGCACAGCCCCACACAACCCCTGTCACACACTCATGCCTTTTAACAAAGGCATCAGCGGACATCATGCCCTGGACATCGCCTCCCTTTGCACCTTTCACCACGCGACTCGCTTCACGCATTCCTACGAACCTGCGCCTCTCAGAACACATGCGACTAGGAACCATTCGTAACATCAATGTACCGATATGTGAAGGTCTTCGCTCTTTATCACAACCACCCCCATAGAATAGCTCCTGCGCGCACCGCCACCCCATACGCTTACTATCGTGGGGCGGCCCTTTCCCCCCCAGTATACAGCTTGGCACGTTCCCAATTCGACCTAACGCGTGATGATCCGTGCTGCAACGCGGTTATCACCCAAGCACGCAACGCTGCCTGCAGAAGATGACGTGGAGGGGAGGTGGGGTGGAGAAGTTACCCGATATCTGAGTTCCATACTTGACAATCGTCTGCCCCTGGAGAAATCACCATGACACGATGCTCCGCATACGCCACGTTCGGGCAGTGGTGACAACGGGTCCGGCTCCGTACGTTCGGATCCAGAATTTGTTTGTCTCGATCCGAGCCGAAGCCCAAATCTTTTAGGCTTCGATCGAGACGGGTCAAGACGGAGGCAGGAATTTTATGGCTCCGACCGAGACAGAGTCAGGATTCTATAGGTTTTGATCGAGACGGGTCAAGACGGAGGCAGGATTTTTACGAATCCGACCGAGACAGAGTCAAGATTCTTTAGGCTTCGATCGAGACGGGTCAAGACGGAGGCAGGGGATTTTAGACTCGGACCGAGACGGAGCCAGAGATTTCTAGGCTCCGAGAATATGACAAGTTTACGGAGCCGGAACAACGAAGAATTTCAGGAAGTAATGTTACCACATACATAGCAAATAATCTAGCAAGGATGATATCACTTAATAACACAGTCTATTTCTTTCACACAGTACAAGCCCGCCAAATGCAACAGCTATACAACATATGCTACTTCTAACGTTCTAAGTATACTACACTTCACATTCCACAATTTCTTCACCCTCATCATCTGAAAGTACATCTTCTATGGGAGTAGACCCGTGTCGCTTTTTGTACTCTGAAATTATCTCATCTGTAGAGGGGCGCAAAAACTCATACACCCAGTTGGCGCGAACAAACATGTAGACTTGCATCATCTGAGGGGACAATGACCCTGCGTGATAGTCTGCAAGTAATGTTCCTGCCCCACTGAAAACATGCTCAACCGTTGCAGAGGCCCCCTTCTTAGAGCAGCAATCGGCACAATACACTGCCAGGTGAATATGAATTTGCCTCTCATTGTCACTGAAAAACCGAGCTGATTGAACTCCTGTGTTTGCGTGACAAGGTAAAGACCACTTGCAAGAGCCGCCTTACTCAACGTTTCGAAGGCAACCTTTTCAGCATTGACGATGGCCGTTACGCGCGAGGATGGATCATCACAAGCTGTGGCCATGGGAACCTCACGCGCACCAAAGTTCTTAGAAAGATGGCTTAAAGGCCTCCTCCTCTTCACTACAGGTTGTGCAACATCCGCCGTAGCGGTCGCATCCTTACTGTTCACAACAGGTTCTTCAGCACCGGTCGCCACACCGGGGGCCCACACCAAGTTCTTGCTCAACAGGTGGACAGCACGAAAACGGAGTTGGCGATTGTACTCCGCTTCCATCAGCTTGCCCAGCCTTGCATAACCCACACTTCCACAATGAGCACTTCAGCTTCTTGCCCTTGTGCTTACCAGATTGAGGGACATGTATAGCGTCTCCAAGTGGGTTAAAGTATTCGTACACAGGATCACGCGTTGCCGCACTGGCGGATCCTGGGGAAGCGGAATCAGATGAAGGGGCAACGGAATGTAGGTTGCTTGCTGGAATGAAGCGAAGCTCTGCTGCGCGATCGTCTTTGAAGGTGTCGTGGCGAAACCGATTCCATTGATCCAGTCGTATCCAATAGCCCTCATGGTCGGGGCTCTCAAGGACGTCTGCATCCACCTAAGAAAAATAGTGCAAAGTGATGTGAGCATGGTACAGTTCAGAATGTCTCGGACTGTTCAGAAATCAGAATGTCTCGGAGCGCTCAACAGTCAACAATGAGCCCCACTTTGCAATAGTTCCACTTTGCAAGAGTTGGAAACTCTAGCTCTCCAAGGGGAGGCGTACAATTGTCACCTGAAATCTGATCGCTTCGGTCTTGACCAGGGATCTTGCGGCTCCAAATTGGCGACAATTTGCGTACTCTACAGCGGTTGCTGTATATTTCTTGGCCTTCTCGGCCCCTACTAGGCCATTGAACCAATGTCCAGGAATAAGAATTTGAACTGACAGATCTACCTGCTCCTTCCCAGGGTACCTTTTCACCAGCACCTCGCACGGCAGCGCCGCTTGTTTCTTCTTATCTGACATCATTTGCGAGTTGGATAAGTGATATCCGGATAGGTGACGGGACTCGGAGTAAAATTGAGCTTTATGGGAGGATGCAGTGTTTATATGGACATGTTTGAGTGAGCTAGATAGTATGATATGCGATTTAGTAAATGAATACGGAATTGTATATCGTGGCAAAATGTCGAGTGGCGGCGACGGCCTCACCAAGATTTGGCATTTCGTGATTGGATAATTTTAGGTTTTAGCTGGCGATATCTTGACGAACCCGACGGGTTTGCGGAGACAAAGCCAGATATTTTGAAGCTCCGATCGAGACGGGTCGTGGCGAAGCCAGGAAATTCTACGCTCGATCGGAGCCAAAGCCTGCTATTTTGAAGCTCCGATCGAGACGGGTTGTGGCGAAGCCAGGTAATTCTAGGCTCGATCGGAGCCAAAGCCAGATATTTTGAAGCTCCGATCGAGACGGGTCGTGGCGAAGCCAGGATATTCTAGGCTCGATCGGAGCCAAAGCCAGATATTTTGAAGCTCCGATCGAGACGGGTCGTGGCGAAGCCAGGATATTCTAGGCTCGATCGGAGCCAAACCCAGGATTTTTCGTGGCTCCGTTCGACGGGTCCGGGTTGAACCCGGCTCCGTTGTCACCACTGCGTTCGGGTCGCCTCCTTCAGGTGTGTCCACCAGAATAGGTTCCTCCAACAATGCACCACCAATGTCCACGTGATTGTCGATAGACTTTGCCAACGGGAGTCGGGCGTCACGTCGTGCTCTGGCCTTGCAGAACTCGACATCCCGCATCCACCTTCGAATTGTGTCTTTTATATCAAAGTAGTAGAACCACTCCCGGGGACGCAGCTTCTTCCCAGATGTTGTTTGGGTCACCTCAAACCGTCGCTCATGGCAACGACGAACAACCGCCCCGGCGGAGTCTGTTTGCAAGACCGCTCCGCACTCCTCCTCCTCCTCGTTCCACTGCAGACAGTCCAATTCCCTAGGGAAAGTCCGACACCATTTCGGGCACACGTGCACAGCATGCGCCATATGGCTTTGCACACGAAGGTAGGTTCGCATTCGGTGGAGGCTTGTGGGCAGTCGACAACGGTTTGGTCCGCCCAACAGCATGACGATCACATGGAGGAACCGGTCAAATGATGTCTAGGACCATGCCTGTGATATGCGCAATTCCATAAAATAGCACACCGCCTCCCCAAGCTTTATGGCATCATCCCGGTGTCGCCAATCATGAGTGGCTCGGTTAGCTCAGGGTCCGCGCATGGGTCAACGTCTGGCAGCCACTCCATGCCGTCATCTTCAACCTCAAGCATGTCTTGCAACAGGTCTGAGTCCTCCGCGTCCTTCCAGATGTCGTCGTCGTCGTCATTCAGCGCACCCTCCGCTGTCCAGGTGTACGTTTCCAGGGTCTGATTCATTCACAACCCTCCACGCCGTGACAATCATGCGTCATCTCCACTTGTTACCGTGACATCACCAGTAGTGTCGCAAGCGTTATATGCACACCACGCAACTGCATACATGAGTGCAGGCCCGAAATAGGTTTCAAGGGATTCCGTTACCTCATTCAAGTAAGTTTTCATGAGGTTTGCTTCCTCCGCACGATTCTCGAACGCCTCGAGCAACAGCTTACGGTCTTCGTCCAGTTCATCGTCGCTCTCGTCCTGAACTAACGCCAACTTGCCTAAATCGAACCGCCGTAGGTCCTTAGGTAGTTCGTCATCGCTGTCGTCGTGGACGCCCTGGTCGTCGTGAGGTGCTGCCGATAAGGGGGGTGGGGATGCTGGTTCACTCTCGCCGTCCTCATCGTTTTCAACTGCTTCCTCGTCAATGCACCAGCCTGCCGTAGCTGCTTCACCCTCGCCGTCCTCATCGCTTTCAACTGCTTCCTCGTCAATGCAGCAGCCTGTCGTAGCAGGGTCAGGCTTCCTTCTTACCCGTCCTCTCTTATCCACCCCGCCTCCCGCCTTCCATATCCACAGCGCAATACTTCTCACGTCAGCGTTCTCCGCCGGTGTTGATCGCCCGCCCCAGTCCTGGTGTCCTCTGTATCTGCGTAATGTCGCTCGCAGGCTTTTTTTCGTGCGAAAAGCCTCCATGGCGATTTCTTCCAGGCTCTTTGTAGGCAGCACGCCGATCGTGCTCGTTCCCTGCGCCAGTACCAGCAACACCTTGCGTTTGCTTACACACAGCGAACGGGTTGCCCCGAACGGGGGATCACATGTTAACAAAAAACAAACGTTTACCAGGCTGCTGATGCATGCACAAATGGCCACCCAGTACGGGTTGAGGTGACCCGGTCGGGGGAGCACCTATTAACAAGCCAACCGTTATCCAGTCGGGAGATGCATACTCAATTTCTGGTTCCTTCGGTTCATTCTGAGGATCCCTATATCTGCTCATATCGGGCCTCATACGGCTGATATTGTCGAAGTATCCTATCTGGTCGAATCTGGTCTGAGTGTTGTCATAACCAGCGATCCACTTAGGAACCTTGAACCGGCTGTATAAATCATAGGGGCCTAAGATGTCGAAAAAACATGTTGCTGGATCTGGATTGATGGCTGGGATTTCTGGTTCTTCCTCTTCGAATACCACCATCTAAAAAACAAAACACAACACAAAAAATGCCTCCAGCTATCTGAGTGTGTGTTGGTATATATATAGTATATATATCTATGTTATATACATATTGTATATCTGTATGTTTACATACATGTAGTACATTTGTACATTATAATGAGGTAATTGTGTATATATATCCACCTTCTTCCCCCCTCAAGGAAGTGTGAACATAAGGCAGTTGTCAGTTGCCTTTGTACCTCATATATAACATGCAGTCCTTATAGGAAGCAGCTGTTACAGTTTTAGGGTTGCAGCCCTACAGTCTTTGGGTTGTTGCCCTGCAGTTTTTGGGTTGCTGCCCTAAATATTATCATGTCTGTGCTGATTACAGCATGATATATATATATGCCAAACACGAAGTGTATCCAATATTTAGGTGGCATTTAGGGCATGTTACATTACAGTGGCCCATATCCCCCACAGTGTGTTTAGGGTGTTACTTGGTACCATAAACCCTAAAATAGGTAAAATTAAAGCAGTATAAATATTTTGCAAACATATTTAAGCAAAACTGCATTTAATTGCACACTGTATGTTACGTGGTTTGTTGGAGGTATTTTACACCCCTGACACACACATTTAATTTTAGGGATGTTACAGGGTGTTACAAGTGCTGCATAAATCAGGGAATATTTGTTGATGGCTGAATAATCAGAACAGCAAAAAAAATCAACCCGATTTTTTCATTTTGAAATCATGCGTGGAGCATTTTTACGCATCTTGTTACAGCCAATATGTATACCCCTATATATTACACACCTAATATTTAGGGTGTTACACGAGATATGACCATGGTCATTATGATTTTCTGATACCTTAATAGGTATGAAATCATAATATCAAATAAAATAGGGTCGAAATTTCAATTTTGAAATCTATCGCAAACGAATTTCACCCATTTTGCCCATTTTTTGGCTATTTATTGTTTTCCATAGTAATATCTCTGTGTGTGTGTGTAAGCTGCAAGGTACATAAGTACTGCAACTTACTTCACTTTTGCACATGACAATTTTTATGGCATTTAAGTGAATATCTCTGTATGTCAACATCTGTGGTTGATCATAATTATGGGTTTTACTGATTTGAAACCCATAGAAGTTAATGCACTTCCTGATGATATATTAGGTGTACCAACTATAAGCGGATTATCCACTTTAGTGATAACTTATCAACCTATGATATGTTTGAGCATATGACTGTGCACTAAGAGTATATCAAAATGATATCTCTAAATTCCAAACATATATGGACACAATTTGATAATAATCAAAGCAGTTTAGCACAACACATATATATGTGTGTGTGTGTGTCCACAACAACCTATGTCAGCTCAATATATGTATGTACTGATCGGATTAGGTACATGCTTTTGTGCTGATCAATACTGAGTCATTTGTCAGAATGCAGTATAGTGGTTGTTGTTGCTCCAGCGATATGTGAGAGTGGACTGTGCTCAACAGTTACCAGCTGTTATAATGAGCACAGTATTATGCCTTCGTGTCTGGAGATATCTCCATCCAGCCCTACGACATGTTGTGTTATCCTGCTCCCATATCTATCGCCATCTCTGACATTCCACACGCACATGTGTTTGTGGAATGGTATCCATATTATCATGCACATAATGGACATTATAGTTGATCAATTCACTCTGAGTCAGTGAATGTCATCATATACAGTAATGTCAATGTGTGTGCAATGTGCAGTACTTGTTGATTAGTACTTTTGCCAGTGTGTGTGTGTTCATTTTACACACTTACAGGAAGATAACTTCTGGTATTACAGTATTCCCAGATAGTCTATCATGCAGGATGATGATCAGCATACCATGTACTGAATGAATCTAGCATGATATATATCAGGTTAGGAGTTATTGTAATCCTGTTATAATCTCATTCACAATAATGAGTTGCTGGTTTATTTTACATGTAGCTCTGGTGAGTATTCCATCCAGTAATCCACCATAGAACGTGCATGTGATCCGAAGAGCATCTCGGCTCCACCGGGACATGACGAGCTAATTATGATGTTAAGATTACTTTCAGGCACCTTATGCTAACATGGTTCTAATATAACTTAGCATGCACTGCAATATGCTTGTGCAATGTTCAATGTATTGCAATATGATGCTAGTGTTCCAGTTGTTAACGTGATCAAACTGGTATATATACTACAGCTGATATCGTGATCAAGCTGTTTTGGTGATGCATGCACAATTTACAATATTGCAGTCACTCAGTATAGAATGTATATATGGTGTAATGCTGCATGTACTCACTATGTGCTGCATGTCGGTGAATGCTGCAAGTGGAGTATTAGTGCATGTGTGTGTGTGTGTGTTGCAATCATTGCAATCTCAATACACACATATTTTGCACACTATATTGCAAATGAGTATACAAATTCTGATAATTTGAAATATCTCTGCAGTCATCAAGATATAGTGTGAAATGCTGCAATATGGTGATCATGCGTCCATCATGCGTCCATCCAAAGTATCCCTGCGAGTATACAAATGTTTTGCACAGGATATTGACGCGCGCATACTATGCACAGATGTCCATTACCCCCCGGTACACAACGATGTACCCAAGGCTCTTGGGTACATCGATATGTACCCAAGCTTTTCTTCATATTTAAGGGATGAAAATATTCGCATTTGAGCTGGGAACGACATATATGAACCCCGACTCGGTGGTCAACCCGCTGATATGCGACATGGGTCTCGAGGAATGGCCAATATATCGCTATAAGCGCCACAATACGCCCTAAGTGCCAACTTTTCAAAAAAAAAAAACATTTGTTTTTTAAACAGTTTCCCCTCTTCGTTTCCAAGCTGTTTTCAAAGTGCATTTGGCAGTCTCCTTCGCGTCTGAAGTACATATTTTAGTATATTCTAGGCATACTACCGATACCTTTGGCCAGTTTTGGCAGGAGCGCCCCCCCATTTCGTCCCTGCCCTGCCCGTCTATCCGAAGTTCATATTGACCTCGCGGGTTTCACGCCATGTCACAGTCGACAGCTCGCAACGAAGTGGGCGCCTTGCTTGCGGGTTTACCTTGCTCGTGGCGTAATACATGCAAATAATTCGATCGAACGTATTTAAAAAGGTTGCAAAAGCACGACGATACACACCCTGTGCACTCGGATATATCTCGAATGATGTGTAATAAGAAACCCTATGAAAATCACCGCGAGCATCAATATTTATGACATACGATCCCATGACATACGATTAGGCATACGCTCACATGAGAGTAGGCAATACATTTGAAAGTTGTGGTGTCTACCATTCATAATATATCGACTTCGATGTATACTTAAACTATAAAACACGGTAGTTTGGTCGAGATCGGCCATCGCAGGGTCCATACAGGTCAGCAAAGTCGATGTACCCAAGCGATGTACCCAAGATTTTGGCCTCTCGAAAAACACAATAAATCTGAAAATGGGCGTCCCGAAAGGCTCCACCTAACCATGATAATCACCCAAAATACCTAAAGTGAGTGTTTGGGTACCTCAAGGGAGGTCTTATGGACAATATATTTTAGTAATATGGTCACCGGATCCGTATCGAGCACCCACATCACGTGTGTGCGTAGGTGACCTTGGGTACATCGATGTGTACCCAAGAAAGGGTAATGGACACAGATGATCGTAGCAACTTATTTTGACATCATCATCGTAAAAATGCAAGATGATAGTAGTGCGCTGTAAGTGAATTTATGCAATCGCGCGCGCTGTTGATGAAAAGCATATATTGTCGCCATATGATCAGCACATAATACGAGTGCTGACTTGTGCGCGGATCATGAATCCGCTGATGTTTTGCCGTATCTCATACTGCGTAATTTTTTCAACTGCGAATCATCCATGCGCGTGCATTTAATTGCCGCGCATACTTCTGACTGCGAATCGCTTCTGCGAGAACATATGATTGTCGCGCATGCTTACAGCTGCGAATCGCTTTCTCGCGCATACAGTATATGATCGCCGTACAGTATACATTTCTCAAAGCTGCAAATCGTTCTGTGCGCATATGTGACCACAGAGCATTCGCATGCCTCGTGCACACCTTTTCGCACAGTGTATATGATGGTCAGCTGTATGTACGATCCTGCGAATGCGACAATTATCTCGCGCACTGTCTTCGCTATTGCAGCGGTATGTGCGATATATCAATATTCGTATTTATTCGACTGCGTCGCCTGATATGCTTGCGCTCCGCAACCTGTAAACACAAAATTATTGATATCTACGCGCTGCACTCACTTGAGTTCTCGTTTCTCGTGCCTGGACGAGAATACCATCTGATACGGGCTGATAAGCGAGCCCTTAGTATATCAATATAAAGCGTTGTGTTATAGAACGGTAACACACGCGTAAGTTATTAGCGGGGATGAGTGCAGACTTCTGTGAGAAGATACTGCTCTAGCACAACGCTAGCTCATCTATACCAAATGTCTCCCATCACATAGATGGTACCGCCATTGGGTTGTGAACCCGAGACATTGGTTGAACGACCAGTATCGGCAGAACGAATGATGCGTTCGCCCTATAATACTGCGCATGCTTGTTCCGCACATGCTAGAAGCGAAGATGATTTCTTGTTTGTTACTTCAAGATTGTATCTTGCTTTGCCATCTTCGAGTTCGACATACGAACTCTCGATGACAGGTGTCATTCAAGTCTTTCCTTGAATAAATGACAGATGATGTGACTTATCATCTCGGTGACATGTACAGTCATAGTCGACCGTGCTGGATGTGACACACCGACAGTAAAGACTGTCACCTGTCACTTCCTATAGTAGGCTGGGTGACCGTCACCAGTAGACGGGAAACACCCGTTAGTATTTATGTGTACCTCTTTTATCAATCTGAGACTTTTACCGTTCTGATATCGAAACCCTTAACTCAGGGTTTATTCTCCGTTATCCGATATATACTCCCGACTATATATCTGACAGGTTTGACCCCACTTACGTTTTATTTAGCCATTGCGACACCGCGAGGATGATTGGCTAAAGCCGGACGCTTGGGATGGAGTGAGGCGCTCCGCGCGTGGGAGTGCCGGCAGTCGCGGGTATGGCCTAAGTTTTGTGGGTTGATTTACGGCTAGCTGAAGGCCTTTGAGGACATTTTTCTACGGGATTTAACGTTGGATTGGTTTACGCATCCTGGTTGGTCACCACACCGTTTCGTATCGGCCGCCATCTACCACACGACTTCTCGAAATTTCTGCTCTCTCACGGCAGCCGTATCGACGACCCACCACATTTCTTGGCCGCCCAAGACTACCGCATTTTTTCCACGTCTTCTTGCCTCGCTCCACCCCTATGGTCTTCTTCATCATGGTTACTTCTACTAGATCAACGGCTAGCATGGCGCATCGCCGCCGCACATTAAGCACAATCTTTGACTCCGTTGCTGCCAGGCATGCCAACACGCCCGCAACCCCGACAGCGGCACAGCCGGCCGCTAATTCGGCGGGTGCTACATTTTTGGCATCGGTACGCACCTTACAGCGGGAGCACTTCGACATGAAAGTGGCGAAGCACGTCCAGCGCAAATTGTTCGACGGCAAAGAGGGGAGATTTTCCGGTGCGGAGCCCCACGCGGCGGCCATCTTCACGAGGATGGTCTCTGCCCTGCAGACAGCATTCGTCACTGAGGACACCGGTTTCCTCCCGCTCTTCACGCTGGACGACGCTACTTTGGCCGTCCGCGTGGAGGCCAACAATTTGTTGTTCTCCACGATCGAGCTGCTGATCGACCCCTCGTCGCCCGCAGCGGACTGGTTGGACTCGTCCAGCGCCAGCTTCCCAGCAGACGGCAAGCGTGTCCTACTCGAGTTCGCCCGTCGGATGATCCCGGTCGGGGACCCCTTCCAGGGGCAAGCGGACATGTTTGCCGTCCGCATCGTTGCGGGCGTGGACCCTCATGGACCCATTGAGGACTTCAACGCCGCGCTCAAAGCTGCGAGGACGAGGTCGACGCTCCAGGACGAGGACGTGAAGTCCCTTTTCATCAAAGCCCTCGACACCACCTTCTACCAGCCGGTGGTGCCCCGTTTGCTCCTCCACGACCAGAGAGCCGCACACGACCTACTCACTATTCAGCAGTGGGTGCGGGAGTGCTACGGCGAGCACGTGCGGGCGGGTACCGCCACCGCGTCCGCACACCGGTACTCCCACGGCACGCACTTCATGGAGAAGGACGTTGATGGGTCGGGTGCGGCGGGTGAGATCGCGGACTTACGTACAATGGTGCTCGACTTGAAGAGGCAATTGGCCACCTTCCTCGTCACCGCCGAGTCCGAACCGTCTCCGCGGGGGTTTACCCCTCGCGCGGACAAACCGGACCGCCGGGTCAAGACCCGTTTCGCAGCCTCGCCCCTCCCCAAAGGGGGGAATTGGTCTCAGTCCGTCTCGCGGAAGGTGGCCTTCCACCGCGAAAGCGGTGCGGCAATCCCGTACTGCCAAAATCAAGTGTGTGCTAAGGGGAAGGCGAGGCATTGGCACAGGGACTGCCCAAACGGGGGCAGGACCGGACTCTCGGCCTTCGCCTTCGCCGAGGAGGCCGAGAACTCCGTCTTGGCCGCGAGGTTCCAACACGCCATCGACAACGGCGACCCCGTGGAATTCGACGCCCTCTGCATGCTTGCGGGCGGGAAGCCAGAGGTCTTCACCGATCTCTCCGCGTGCTCGTTCTGCGAGGAGGACGGTGAGGTCCTCGTGTCCGCCGTCGCCGAGTTCTCTGAGATGGCGCACGCGGTTGGAGCTTCCGCATTCAACATCAACACCTTCACTGCCGACATGCCGGTGGTGTCGGAGCCACCCGCACACTCCCCGCCCGCGTCGGTTGGGTCCGAGGAGGATTGGACCGGTCCGCCAAACCCCTTCTGCCCTCCCGTCACACGCACGTTTGCCGACTTCATTGAGGGCACGGGGGTTGCATTGGTGCCCGACGAGCCGGCCCCGAGCATGAACTTGCTCTCCGCGGTTGAGGGGCCGGAACGCGTGATCGACTACAAGCCCGCGGCTCACGCCACGAGCGACGATGACGGCGGAGATGCCTCGGTGACACCGCCGCGGCCACGGTACGGCTGCGGGAACGGCATTCCGAGGTTCGCGAGGTCTCTCCTCACTTCCTCCTTGGTGTGCGCACTCTTTATGATTTGTGCCGCCGCGGCACCGCACGCCGTTGCCGGTGTCGGTGGTGTCGATGCGCGCACATGCACGGCTCCACCGGTCGGTGGTGCTACGTGGACTGCCTCGGCAATCCCGGCTGCGGAGGCTTTGCCGGCTGACATGGTTCATGGCGTGCCGTGTGCTATCCCACCTCGTCGCCAACGGCGGGAGCAGAGACGGCAGGGCCTCTACATGGCTCCGATGCCGTGGCATCCCGGGCCGCCACCACCTGCCGAGTTGTTTGTGGACGGCCCTCCGCTGTCGCCGGCTTCATCTTCAGATGACGAGGCTCCACCGTCGGGCAGCACTTGGCAGCATCCCGGTGCGGTGCAGCCTCCCGTGATCGAGAACTCGTCAATTTCTTCTACGAATGATTCATCACCGGCCCCGGGGGCCGGCAACTGCTTCACAGTCACGCTGCTCCGAGCCGGGCAGACAGCTCCGAAGACCACTAGTGGCTAGAATTAGTCACGCCGTGCCTGCCTGGGAGTTAGCTGTAGTGTGGCCTCCTAGATGTGCAGAAGGGCTCTCTGAGTTTGAGCTGTGTTTAGGGTTTTAGCAAAGTAACAGCAGTATCTGACAATCTTGCTGTGACCTGGGACCGCCCTGACCAAGAGTACAGGCCCCCAGTTGTGCTACAGTTTCCTCCTGAAGTTGAGTAGGGAGTTTGTTTGCTTCGTTCACTACTAGCTCCGGTCACCACCCTAGGTGGTGTGCTGGATGTGACACACCGACAGTCAAATCTGTCACTTGTCACTTCCTATAGTAGGCTGGGTGACCGTCACCAGTAGACGGGAAACACCCGTTAGTATTTATGTGTACCTCTTTTATCAATCTGAGACTTTTACCGTTCTGATATCGAAACCCTTAACTCAGGGTTTATTCTCCGTTATCCGATATATACTCCCGACTATATATCTGACAGACCGTACTGACGACTGTCTGTCATTATAATATATGACATGACTCGACATGACATGACATGGTATGACATGTCTGACACATATGTCATCGGTCATAACCCTGACAGTTCGCGATGTTCGCCTTCTCCAATCGGCGGTCTGTTCCCACATTTGAACTGTCGCCAAATGCTACATTCCGTTGGTGACTCTTGAGGTACCACATTTTGAAGCTAGCTGTTGTTGTGACGCGATGTCGCATGTGGTGCGTCAGTGGCGAGTCGTTGTGCACTCCCGCGCTCGGGGCGCTGCGCGGCGCTTCGCGTCGCTCTTGTTGGTGTTGCTGGTGCCAGCTGCGATCCGGTGCGGCGAACCGGAGATCTTGTCCACGTGGCGCGGCTGAGATGCTGTGGTGCCTGTGATGTTTCTCGATCTTCGCGAGGCCGTGGATGGGCTCGGCCCGGTCCGGCGGGCTTCGTGTGACACCCGGTGGAGCGTCATCCTGTTTGCGAGAGCGTGAGCGTTCTGAGAGAAAAGCATTTTGATGAACAGGAGCTGGGTCCGAGTGAACATAACTCGGGTTTGGAGTTGCTGTCGTACGTGATGACGTGGTTGTCGTGCTGCTGAATAACTGACTGTGGTGTTTTGGGGTAACGTCGCGGCTGATACGCTGTGGGTGGCGTCTGTGGTTGCCGTGCTGAGGTGCTGTTGTCGTGACGGGTCGTACTGTCGTGCATCGGGTGTTGACGTGTTATGGTGCGCGTGAAAAGTGCCATCGGGCGAATAACTGATTGTGAGGAAGGGGGGTTTCTGAGGGGCGTTGTAGCAGTCGGGAGGTGTCAGTGAGGCCCGCACTCGTAAGGGGATGAATCTGTGAGGCTCGCACTCGTAAGGGAAGCAGTCAGCGAGGCCCGCACTCGTGAGAGGCGCGGTCATTGAGGCCCGCACTCGTGAGAGGTGAAGGAGTCAATGAGGCCCGCAATCGTGTGTGTGCTGTGGCAAATTGGGGCGCAAGCTAGGTGTATGCCGGCATGTGCGTTCCTTGGGCCGTGCTGAAGCGAGATTTATATCTGAAGGGTGACTGGCTGACGGGGACGTGTTTGTGGTGGGTTGGCCTGGGAGCGCTGGTGGTGCCTGAGTACGAAAGCAGGGCGATGGCGTGACAGAGTGGGAAATAATGGTATAACTGTGGTGGGGAAGCGGGTATAATTGCCAAGGGGGATTTTGAGGGCGTGGCCGTGTGGGGAGTTGATGGTATAACTGAGTGAGCGAGAACGGGGTTAGCCGACTGGGGAAAAATGGTGCTGCTGAGTGGGGAAAAACGGTGATAACTGAGCGGGAAAGTGGGTATAATTGCCTGGGGGGTGACAGGGATGTGGCGGAGCTGGGACGCCGGGGGAGACCCCCGTGGTCGCAAAGGGACCCCGACCCCAGGGTTGGGCGTGTCCATAGTTGTGACAAAACGGTGTGGTGACCAACCAGAATACGTAAACCAATCCAACGTTAAGTCCCGTAGAAAAAACCGTCCTCAAAGGCCTACAGCTCCGTCGCCGTAAATCAACCCACAAAACTTAGGCCATACCCGCGACTGCTGGCACTCTCACGCGCGGAGCGCCTCACTCCATCCCAAGCGTCCGGCTTTAGCCAATCATCCCGGCGGTGTCGCAGTGGCTAAACAAAGCGTAAGTGGGGCCAAACCTGTCAGATATATAGTTCGGAGTGAATATATAGATAACTGAAAATAAACCCTGAGTTAAGGGTTTCGGAATCAGAACGGTAAAAGTCAGATTGATAAAAGAGAGATACACATAAATACTAACGGGAGCTTCCCGACTACTGGTGACGGTCACCCAGCCTACTTTAGGAAGTGACAAGTGACAGATTAAACTGTCGGTGTGTCACATCCAGCATGCCTTGCATTGTACGGTATGCTTGCTTAACGGGCGTTAAGCAAGCACGGTACTATGGTCGCGTCAAGGAATGTATACCATTCCTTGAGCACCGGCATTCCGGGGAGTCGCCTAGGTCACGTAGATTGTTCATCCACTTAAGCCAAGCGAAATGAACAAACCTGGCAACCTAGAAACTTGTTTATCGTGCGTGACACTCTGACACAAGGTACTTGCTTGCATACAGGTTTGTGATTACTTATGTCGACGGAAGTTCCGGTGCGGGTGCGTTGTAGTGCGGATGGCTAACCCGCTCACGTGATCATCTTCGCGCAAGGGAGGCGAAGCTGATCACGTGCAGTTGGACATGAGTTCGCAATTGAAGAGTGTATGCATATATGCACTGTGATATGTTGTATGGTATGCAGTGCAATAATATGTGATAAAAAATACACCGCTGCTGCTGACCGGGTCAACACGATTCATAGTTTCATACTGCATTTCCCATATCACCTTTTAAGTGTTAATCGTTGGAATCAGCGTTGTTCTTAGTGGCCGGATCATCGGAAATTGGCCCAAGGGCCAAGGCCATCGATTTTTCGCCGTCCGATCCGCCAGAAAAGCGAGTGATTGGCTATTGTTACATTGGGACATTTGGTCCGTTCCACCGGAAACGTCGATCGATCCACCAGAAATTTCCGGCGTTTCTGGCCTTAAGAACACCACTGATCGGAATGTGCATGCCGATGCGCGAGGCTGCGCCGCAGCCGCATCGGCATGCAGAGAGCAGAGTGAATGTGCGCGGAGCTGAGACCGCATCCGCGGGCAGACCCGCGCCGGCGCGGGCAGACGGAAGACGCGAGCGCATTGGATTTTTAGCGAGCAGGTGAGGTAGATTTTCAGCGAGCAAGAACACAACACGTGCATGCGATGCTGGGGCAAACACAACACAAGAACACAGCTCAATTGTCAATAGTGCAACAGTAATCGTCCAAGCGTACCTTCGATTACAGATCTGTTTAAAGCGCCCGTTTGCAAAAACATCGTCGAGTCGTCATATCATCTGTTGCCCTATATATATGGTCTCTGGTCATAACTTGATCATGTCGTCCACGATTATTCGTTCAGGTTCGCAATTTGCACGCCGTCTGTAACATTCAACAATTTCCCGTCCCTTCTAACTGGGCTGTGATTTTCTTCGCGGGAGCAGGCGTTTCCAGATGGATGTCTTTGAAGCCATCTGCACTTCGTCTTTCATCATCGATGCCTGCGTTCTTGAACCGCGAAACTTCGGGCGTGACCGTTGAAGATCTGTCTTTCAAACAAGGACCAAGCTTGCTTCCTCCTGATGTCCCTGTGCAAGTCGATGGCCGTCCTTTCCTACCAGGTTCTCAGTTGTGTAGAAATGTTTTGTCGACAGTTTTCATTGCTTCCGGATCATTTGAATTCATATCCGGAAGTATTGTCTAGCGAGTATTTGCGGCCAATGCCAGTGTGCTCGACTTTTCAGGTTCCAGTAAGCCTGGACTCCCGAAATACTGTTCTCCTCCTAAGCCCCTCTTTCCTTGCGTCTTCGAGGCCCAAAATGCCGCCGAGGCAGAACCCAAGGTCAGTATTTGCGCTTCTCGCTTCCTGCCTCGTGATCTTTCATCGCTCTCGGTTTGTGTGATCTTGGACTTCGATATGCAGTGCTCCCTCTTAAGGCTGTGAGGAGAGTACGATAGTGAATGTGCAGCGCAGTTCCGAGAGGTGCTCCTCCTGCACAAGCTTTTGGCGCTTATTATTATGTCTTGACATGTCACTTCCTTGGTGATATTGTTTCTCTTTCAGGTTCAGAGTTGGGCCAAAGCTCTGAAACCGGTTCTCGATGAACACCTGGCGAAATACGGTGCTGTTCTCATTAAGGTGCGTTCTTGAGATATCTGTAGGTAGCGACCGATGTATCATCGCTACCGTATGTATTCCTTTGTGTGTATTCAGATATCTGACAAAGTAGTTCGGACCTCCTTACTTCTTTCGTAGCCTAAGCTGAAGTTCTCCTGCCTCGAGTTGAGCTCAGCAAATTGAAGGTCACCTGCCACGCTTATTTCCTATTGTGACGGCGTTGCTTTGTCATCGGGAGGATTTTAACGGTTTGTGGAGGAGGTCTCAGGGGCTCCCGATGAAGACAGATCCCGTTGCCTTCAGCGCTTTTATGAAGGAGATGAAGGTGAGCTCGATATTTTCAATACGGAGGTTTATGGGTCTGAGAACATGCTCCACAGACCCCAGTTGGCTGCTTCTTATTCACGCGCCTGCTGCGAGGGCTCCAATGTGATCACAGTGCCTCTACTGAACTGTGGCCTGCTGCACATTCCTGGTGCATAGAGGAGTCGAAAAAGAAGCCCAGTTCTGTTTTCCGGCTGGAAAGTGTTCCTACTTTGCAGCTAGCTAGGAAAAGAACGATGAATACCAACTATATCAAGCCACTTAAGCAGATTCGGCAGCAGGATCTTCAAGTAATCTTAGTCGACGACTCTAAGGCTCCTATCGATCAGGGAGTTCTGGAGGATGTATGAAAAGGCTTCTACCGCTCTGACAGTACTGATAAGTTTAATAGTGTCCCGCGTTTAATCAGGCGGAATACGAGTGCGAGAAGTTTATGGAGGGCCGCTCTATGACTTCGAGCACAGTGGCTGATGAAGTGCGTACAGGTAATATCTTCCTGCCCTGCGCACAGGAACTTTCCCCCCACTTTTCGCAAGCTGTGGATTCCTGCGCGAATTCCGCCTCGTACTCTCTGCCCTTCCTGACTTTTGCGCCCCGAGTCTGTGCCCAACTCGGTTTCTACTTTCCGGTATGCGTTGCACCTTGCTTCCGGATGGTTGTGTGATAGGGTCTTTTTTCGGCATCCGTTCACTTTGTGCTCCACTCTTCTTCCCGCGAATGTGTCGAGAGTTCGAGATTGACGGAAGACCGCCCACGACCTCATACTCATACTGTGAACGCTTCAGCCTATCTTGAGAGTTATGTGCGAGTTACAGGCAGCGATGATGACCCACGGTACACGATCGAACCTCATAACGAGTACAATGTGGCGGCGAAGGTAGGGCATCGGTGTTGACTCAAGGCTCCAAGCCCGCTGCGTGTTGTCACCCTCCGAACTCAAAACCTTCTTTCCGTCTTCTCCCTCCTACCTTCGTGTAGCTCCATCTCCAGTATTACCCGTCCAACCCCTTATTCTTTCGCGTTTTGCAGCGGATCTGAGCACTGGTGGCTGGTCGCCATTTCGTTCAACGAGCCTCTTGCCGTGAGAGTCGGTGCCGCACCTCCAGGAGCAGTCGCTAAGGGGCAGGTGCTGCACTGAAGTAGCAGGGAATGTGCAAACGGCTATCTTCACTGCTCGCAGTATTCAGTCCAGCCGGTATTTGCGGCTTATGCAAATCACCTTGACTGCCGGACCCAGCCGGCTGACCGCGATCAGGCAGGTGGACGAAAGTACAGGACGTACTGCTTAGGCCTCATCGTTTTTTGAGGTTGCTGCTTGGATCAGTCCAGGGCAAGAACCGACGTGGCGATCATGGCTTGCATGCATAGTACCTCAGCACGATCTCTTTCAGGTCTAAGGTTAGCAGTGCCATAAATGCTTGGTTGGGGATAAGGGCCAGAGCCGTTTCATGAACTTACTTAAAAATCAGAGTGGGTGACAATCTTCGTGTGATCACGCGGGTTCACCTTGGGGGGAGCTGTTTCACACAGGAACGTCCGAAAAAGTTGTTCCTGGTGTGCGGGGAAGAGCCCAACTACGGCAGCGGGGGTGAGTGGATCATCTCCGACAGCCGTGCCATTACGAAGCAGCTGGAGCCTACCGTGCTAAACAAGTTTAAGGCTCTGGAGGCGAGGTGTGGTTCGCCCGCTCCCTCGCCCGAAGCCGAGTCCCAGTCTCAACAGACGGAGCGAAGAAGTCAAATGCATGTTTGTAGTTGTGTGGCTGTATTTTAAGTTTTCCTATTTTCGGTTGCGGACTGCTTTTTACCTTTGAACAACGCCTCGGCGTGGTATCTGGACTCTGAAGTACGTTGTTATGATCAATTCTCCGATGTCCTCACCCGCACCTTGCTCACCGGAGGCAAAATGCAGCTCCGGTTTGAGAGGTGTTGCTTCCGGCGGCCGTTGCCACCACCCTTACAGCATTATCAGCTGATTGGGGTACATGCGTGAGAGGAATGGGTGGCAGGTACGAGGTTTACTACCCAACGAAGGCGAAGGCGTCGTACAACTGCTGGGAGGAGAACATTGCGCCCACGAAGGAGGAGGCAGAGGCATACCTCACCCGGGTCTGCCTCCTTTGTGCCCCCCCCCAATACCTCCTCTTCCTCTGATCTCACCCACTAGCTTCTCCCGGTCCACCCTGTTCTTGGCTCAGCCCTGCCCTGTTACCCCACTGTGCCGGCAGCTCCACCATACTGTGACAGAGAGAGTGGGCGAGGAAGAGTGACCGGGGGGGGAGTGAGGTTTGGCCAGGCGGGATGCAG